>JAEANM010007362.1:0-17798 GCA_017656035.1 Myanophis thanlyinensis | reverse complement strand
TTGTGGGAAGCATAGACTCCAAATACCCACCCTCACTTTCTTATAGTCCAGGCCTGTAGGGAGGGCATCCCTTAGGTGTGTTCCAGGTGCTCTGGCCGTCGATCATCTTCTTCGCCGAAAAAAACACTGGAGTAATCCAGGAAGGGTGATAGCTTTTATAATTACATCAACTCATCACGTGATCGCTGCTAACGAATCCCAGTCAATTTGGAGTCTATGCTTCCCACAATGAGAAGGAACGTATCAGGTAAAACCAACGTCCTTTTTCTGACTCCTCTGGGGTTGCCTCTGGCTGTTAGTAAACTAGCATGTCAGGAATGCAGTATTATTATTCTAAGTTAAAACTATTAGACTAGTTTTCTTATCTGAATTTTTATTTTTATTTTTTTGTTGTTCTTTGGGGAGATTCTTCAGGTTGAATTGTTAAAGTAATTATATTAGATGTCCGTCAACAGATGTGCTAGGCCAGCGGTGGTGAACCTATGGTACGTGTCCCAGAGGTGGCACTCAGAGGCCTCTCTGTGGCCATGTGTGCCGTTGCCCCAGCTCAGCTCCACCACGTTTCTCCAAGGCGTTTCTCGCCATCGTTTGCAGGGAAACAGAAGTTTCCCTGCAAACAACGAAACAGAAGCTTGCAAAAGAAAAAGATCTTGCCTCTTGCGGAGCTGCCGGTGTTGTGATGCTCTGACTCCCGCTAGCCAGCTGGCCTTCGGGTCTCCACATGTGTGCATGTGCACACGTGCACACACATGACAGAGAGAGGCTTGCAGTTTAGGCACTCGGTCTCTAAAAGGTTCGCCATCATTAGGCCATCACTTGTCAAAGGATGATGTAGGATAATTTTTGTGTGCACTTTTTCCCAGCGCATCCAGAGGAAACTGGTCAAAAAGGCAAGATTGCAGCCATGGCTGGATAATCAGAACTCTGCTCCCACTTAAAATGAGGTGGAGATTTAATTGCATAGTTGAGGCTACCACTTGGATTTTTTTTTTTTTACTTGGATACCACAGACCCAAGAATGTCTCTACCTCTGTGTCCAGTGTTGTAACTTAAATTATTAGACATGTTTTGTTTCCCAGAGGGAGTAATTTTTGTGACTTGGCACTTTGATTGTCTGGAAGACCTTAACAGCTACATATCATGGTGTGAGACTTGATCCAAGTATGAGGCACATGCTCTTCAGTGGTAATGGTTTAATGCCATACTCTTCCCCTTTATTGAAATTCAGTCAGGGCACAAGATTTGTTCTTACTATTAGATTGGATGGGTATTTGCTGCCCCTCACCCCAAACATTGATATGTTTCTAAAGCAAGCAGGCAACACAACACCCCCCCCAACTCTCAAAGCAGTACAAAAACACCTTAATGGTATAACATACAAGCCCATAGGCTTATTGGTGAGAAGCCTGATTGTTTTTGTCGGATTGGTTTTTTGCGTACCGCAGCTGTCTAAACCACATTATGCTTTCTGGTATTGAGGCAAAGGGAGCATCGTGCCTTCCCTGCCATTGAGAGTGCCAGGCTAACGGAGCCTACCTAACAGATTATCAGCACCCTGTGAGTAATAGACTCCTCATTTAGTTTTAATACATTTTGCATAGAGAGCAATCAACCTTCATCAGTCTTAAAGATAAATTGGCTTAGCCAGCTAAATTTTAAAGATATTAGTCCAACAGCAGTCACATAAATCATAACGTTTTCTTAATGATGGTAAAATTAAAATATACTCTTGCTTGAAGAAGCCAATGGAGCTTTAATATTCACAGGCCAAATCCTCCCCCAAAATTAAAGGGAAGCTTAATTGATGTTTTCCAAAGCCAACTCAAACAGTAACATTGCTTCTCAGTTGTCCCTATATATCTTCTGTGTTCTATTAACATGTATAAATCCATCCATATCACTTCTACTCTTTTGCTAGCATGAAGGCAATATGCAAGTGTCTTTTCCTGGGCTGTCAGTCTTCCATTTTATTGCCTAGATAAGGGAAATCATTTACCATTGACAAAGCTCCGCTTGGCCTAGAAGGGACATCTTTCCTGTGTCTTTCTCCATTTTATTTTAATACGTTTGAAAAAAATGACAAGAGGGAACATACCCAAAGTTGTGGAAAAAGTAAGCCAAAAGTCTAATTAACATTCTGTGGCATCAATAACTTTTGAATGCGAAGCTTCCTGATTTGTAACTCATTCTCGTAGTGGCTTTGATACCCCAAATCAAAGCATCTCTCTAAACTCCTGTTGCAGCCAGAGGGCTATAAACTGGGGCCTAGAGCTGGAAATAAAAGAAGACAAATGGGGACACCTTAGTCAGTGCAGGGCAAGATCTTCAAACGGGATATGAAGGTAAAGTACAAGTAGTCCTTGACTTACAACCATAATCGGGTCCAAAATTTCTGTTGTTAAGTGAAGCATTTGGTTAAGTGAGTTTGACCCCATTGTATGACCTTTCTTGTCACAGTTGTGAAGTGAACCGCTGCAGGTGTTCCTTTATTAACACAGTTGTTAAGTGAATGTGGCTTCCCTATTGATTTTGCTTGTCAGAAGGTCACAAAAGGGCCCGGGACATTGCAACCGTCATAAATATGAGTCAGTTGCAAAGATATCTGAATTGTGAATTCACCATGGGGATGGCTGCAGAGGTCATAAGTATGAAAAATGGTCATAAATCACTTTTTCCAGTGCCGCTGTATCTTCGAACAGTCACTAAATGAACTGTTGTAAGTTGAGGACTACCTGTAATGTTTTTATGAGGCTATGGCATTAAAAGAATACCAGTATTTCCATATTTAAGTGGTTAGGAATAATACAATCAAACCAAGCAATACAAAGTGAAGATTTCCCATTGCATTGTTGACTTTTGCTGGTGTCTTCAGTATACTGTCGTTTAATTTAGAGAAGATAAAGTTCAAGGCATTGCTACAAGAGAGCCTGTGTCTGGCAGAAAATGGAGAAATATAAAGTAAAAATAGAGATTGATGGACACAGAAAGAGAGAGAAGCCCACATACCAGGAATATGCTATTTCGTACCGCCAAAGGTTTGGCTAGAAAGTAGCAAGCCTGAGTTTAAGAAGGTACCGTAGATATAAAATCTATATAAATTCTTTGTTGGCAGACAATAGAAGTAAACAGTTTACTTTGTTGCTGCAGCTGATCAGAGGACTGAGCTACATGTATCTGCATGTATCCGCAAATTAGATTAACGAATCCACCTATTCCAGCACTCTGCTTCTACGCCCCCATCTCATCTGAAGGCAGAACAAGAATAAACTCATTGGAGGCTTCTGCCTCCACTTCCCAGTTTCCCATTTCTACTTGCATTGTTTCTATGTTAAGTTGGGAAGGATGTTGTGTGTTAAAAGGCCCTTCTCAGCAGGTGGATTTGGAATCCTAGAAAATCAGAATTCTGTTTGTAGATGGAGCTTCTTAAGTAAAAGTGGCATGCTGCAGCAGCCGTTATCCTCTCATTGTGAGGTTCAGCATGAATCCCAAGGACTTGGCCTCATTTTTGGTGTTATGTGAGAGTAATTGTGTGCTTGTGTGAACCCACGTAGGACTTAAAAAGGTTTTCACACTCCCTTCTCAGTATGTTGTAACCATTATGTACTGCTTCATTCATATGAAACCTGTGCAATGTGGGGACAGTAGACCTTTTGTGCCTTAGGTTCCAAGAATAACTATGAAAGATGCGCTTGTGAATCAGTTCTAAAATATATCTCTGGCAAGAGGTTGAGATGAGTTGCAAAGTTTTTCCAGATTCTTCCTCCCCAAAATTTGAAATGTAATGGGCAGGGCTGTCTCTATCCTTATGCTGCCTACTGTCTGAATATATGTAAAGCTCAAACTACTGCATTAATATAAAAAGGATGCAAAAGGCTGAAGGCTCCTAGAATGGCAAAATACAATCAGGGTTGCATATTATATTATAATATAACCAGCACAATGACCTTGATAAAATAAATACTACAATAAAATATGTATTAAAGTCTCAATTTCTCTTGTACTGTAACAACAAGTGAAGTCCTCCATATATTACTATATCTGCCTTCTTAGATTGTGAATCGCATAGTATTAAGGCCTGCTAATACAGGCTCTATGCTGCCTTAGAGTAATTAAATAACTTAGGTATGTGCTTGGTGGGAAAAGATTCAAAACTCCACTGGGATAGGTGATATCTTTTAACTTAGCTAAGTTTGGTTCATGATCTTACTGAAATGTTGTTTTATCTAGTGCTTTAGCCTTTTTGAATTTCAGAGGTAATAAAGTATTGGTTGAAACTATATATGAAAGGAAGCTAGATGTTACATTGGTATGCCATGTGGAATAATAATATTCTAGCAAGATGAGAAATTATGAACCTTACGAATAAATAAACTTAGCTTAAATCAATAGTTGGTTTTTAAAAAGTCAAAGCTCTAAGTTCATCCCCATTTCTGCTTCCAGTTGTGATGCTGAATTTGTCACACAGGAAGTTACTGAAACAGAGCCTAGAGAGATTTTGATTAGACCTCTTCCACTTTGGAAAGAACAGACCTGAGTCAGCAATTCAGCTGCAGTTTTATGATTTTGATAGTTGCTGAGATATAATGTCCACTTTCAATCAGGAAAAATGTAACTGTTGCTGTAACACTACAACAGGCCATTCTTGTGCCCTCCATAAACCTGTTGCAAAGAATATAATTCCTTGCAAATATATGTAACTGGATCTATGACATTCATGTCTGTATGCCATGTATGATTTGAAGACATTTTCTTCACTTCTTATTTTAGTTAATGGGCAGAAATTCCTATCTACTGTACCTAACTAAGACTGAGATTATTCTTCCTATTGCTATAAAACTTTGGAATAATAAAAAAAAACTTACACATTACCCAATTCTGAAATGGGATTTGAAATGTGAAGTTGAAATATATCTGCTGGCTAGTTTGGGGAAATCAAATTGAAAAGTATCAAAGTCTTCAACTGATGAATAAATGCAAACCTTAAATAATGATAGAATTAGAACATGAAGAGCAGACTATTCTGCTGTCTGTATTATATCAGACAGCAGTTCCTGAGTTACATCTGATCATAGAAATGTTACTATAAAGCTGATTAAAAACAGAAGTAATTATGGTTTAATGGAAAAGGTACCAAGTTTCATCTAGAGCATCTCTGTAGAGATGTAATAAAAGACTGATTTAAAATCCGTGTATACTACCTGTAAGGACAACTTGGGCAAGCTTGTGTATTTTTAATGATAATTACAGATTCCAGGTAGACTGACATGGTTAGAATCCAGTCATCTTTCTTTCAAGTCCAGTAGTTTCCATAAAACAATATATAGTGTAATTTGCTGATAATATTCAACAGGCTGATTGGTTAATACTGTACTAGACAAATATCAGGCTGTAGTTCATGGGAAGTGAGCTTTATGATTGATAGAAAGGTAGACCATATTGAAGCTCACTGATCTTTTAGGTTTTATTAAATCAGGTGGTAGAAAACCTGCTTCCAGAGCTTTCCCAGACATTGATCTATAAAATTATTAACCTCCAAAGGAATAACTATGCCACTTTGTGAGATGAGTAAAAAAGAGGTAGTAATGACTAACACCTAAAAATAAACCATCATGAAATGAGCCATTCAATCATCTACAGTTGCTTTTATACGTAGGTTCTTATCTTCAACAGTTTTTTTCGGAGCCCCTAGCCATCGAACTGTAGCACCAGGGTCCTGCTAAGTATGATCTCATGCCAAGCATAGGTTTCCAGCCCCTACTTTGTGCCCTCTTTGGCTCCAGCGTGATTGTATGTTCACACTTCTATGAACTGAGTAAGAGTGTACATGCTTTGTGACTCTTTGCATCTTTTGTTAGAAAACTGGCTCTGTAAATGAATCCCATGGCTCTGGGCTCAGCAGGTAAAGGAAGAAGGAAGTCTGTTAGTGCGTGAGCCTAATCAGGCTGGCAAGAGCAAGTAAAGTAGGGCAGCATCACACATTAGCTACTGTGTAATTGAGCTCTTTGATGGTCAGGGCACTGCAGGAGAGGGTGCCAAGCGGAGCAGAACTTTTGTTGTTAATTCAGTCACCCATGGAAGCTGTAAAGCTGTACATCTCTGCATCTTGGTGCCTAGAGAACTGAAAAGCCCTTGCAAGCAGCCTTTTCAGTCCCTGCCCTTGGCCCTAGTCTGCAAACTTTCAGGCCTTCTCTCTGCCTCCGGTTCCCAGCACTTGATTTCCTTTTTCTCTTTCTTTCTTTCTTTGGTTCCCTTTCTTCCCCGTGCACTATAAAAAGCAAAGCTCCCATGCCGTTTGAACTAGGCGGCTGTGAGTGAGGGCTAGCTCAGAGCTGTGTGGCTGTTACCTTTGTATTCCAGATGAAACTGCCAAGCTCCGTGGGACAGAAGAAGATTAAAGCCTTGGAGCAGATGCTGATGGAACTCGGAGTAGGTGAGTAAAGAGGGCAGGGAGAGGGAGAGGGAAAGACCCATGGAGCACTGCCTTTGTAGTCAAGATGGGCTATTTTTTCCCCCTAGTAATACAGCCAGTTCCTTCAATAACACGATATGTGAATGGGTTTGAAAATAATATGTATTTTGTTTAAGGAAGAAAAAGAAGAGGTAAAAACCAAAAGATGATGCATAGGATTAAAAAAAAAAAACCCTTTCCAGTAAAAAAGTATTTGAACAGTCTTTGTCGTTTTCTCTCTTGGGTGGCTTCTTTTACTCAGAAGTCATAGAATAGTATTAAGGAGGTAAGTCTCGTCATGTAGGGAGAAGTGCTTAGGAAAGAGTGAGAGACCGTTGCCCAAAATTCTCTGACCCCCCTTTTGGTACTTTGCAGCTCTCATTTTGGGCAGATCGTACAGGTCAGCAGAAGGGTCTATCTGGAATATTGTCAATTCCTCCAAAGCACAAATAGTTGCCACGTGTCAAGGCTGGATCTGGATTTTGCCACTTTACATCCAGAGAATAGCAACATCCTTGAGTCTAGGAACCTTTGGATCTAGCATTTATCTTGAAGAATGAACTATCTCAGTGTACAGTTAGTGCCTTTCTTGCAAGATGGACCAGTATCTAAACCCTCTCCTCATAGTGTTCAGGCTTGGCAGGAAACTGAAGGCAAATTCCTCGTATGTTCAGTGACCTGGGCAATAGAGTTTAGGTTTATTCCTGTATCTGACTTAGAATAAAGTATAAGATCATAGCAACCTTGCAGCCGACAAAAGGCTTTGGGTCTCCTTCATGTAGTTTTCTTCTTCTGCTTTCCTCTAGATTTGAACCCAATGCCAACAGAAGAAATTGTTCAAATGTTCAACGAGTTGCGCAGTGATCTGGTGCTACTATATGAGCTCAAGCAAGCCTTTGCAAACTGTGAATATGAGCTGCAGATGTTGCGCCATCGCTATGAGGCACTAGCCAAAGCAGGTAGCACAGGACCTAGCACAGAGGGTGGCTCACATCCCGATGGACAGTCAGGCTTGTGCCCAGAAGAAGGCAAGGGTGACAGCAAGGAGCAGATCATTGATGTGGTGGGAGCACCCCTCACACCCAATTCAGTGAGTATTATTCGGAAGGTTTTTTTCTGCCATTACCAGGTTTTTACATATGAAGATACAGCCTTGGGGAGCCATTTGAAAATAACAGGATGCGTGGAGGCTTTGGGAAAGCAGCTTATTTTCACTCTCGGTGATATATAATCAATCAGAGTAGAACTGGAAGGGACCTTGAAGGTGTTTTAGTCCAACCCCCTACTCAAGCAAAATACCCCACACCATTTCAGACAAGAGGCTGTCTGGTCTCTTAAAAACCTCAAGTGATGAAGCAGCCACAACATCTGAAAGAAAGCCATTCCACTGGTTAATTATTCTTCTTAATTCCAGGTTGCTTCTCTCCTTGATTAGTTTCCATCCATTGTTTCTTGTCTACCCAAGAACTGCTTGCTGAACCTTAAGTAAGAAGGGAGCAATTTGGCATGTCCCTGGAACCAGGAATCCTGGAGTCTGATGGCATCAGAGACATGGACATTTTTCTCAAGGACAGACTTCCAGGACATTTCACTCAGTATATACAATGTAATGTCTCCCCCCCTCCCCCGCCAATTTAATCTAGTGCCCCATCACCCTGCTCTTTAAACTGACATTTTATTAAATCTTCCAACTACTAAGTTTAAATTCTAAGATACAAACTTTGTTATAATGGGGGTCAATGAGTTATTAGTTACATTTGCGATCAGGCTATTAGTCAGCTGGTCATTACTCCCTTCTTGTTCATTGTAGTGCAGCTATCCAGTGCGTTGGCATAATGGCATGCCGCAGTCTTTACAAAATGTTAGAGATTAAATTGGAATTTTATGTAGCAGCTCATTCTTAGTGGGAGGATAGAAATCACTACTGGGAATGGTCTAAACCATCTTGCTGAATCCTGCTGTTTGGGGGAAACGCAAAATCCCATCCATGTCTGGGTTTTAGCATATTTCATAATCAGGTCTTATTATTCAGTACCAAGCCATTTTCTGTTACAAAATGTTGGAGTCTTGCATAGCATTGTATTTTCTCATTCTGGACTTGGAATAGGAACAAAGAGAATAGCACCAAGAGGGCTAACATGATCTGGACTGTGATGTATTTGAAAGAAATATAATCAAGTTAATTCACTGCAAGGCAAGTTTGGTACCTAAAGGCCCCCCCTGTTAAATACAGCTCTGACCTTTACCAGCTGGTTACACAAAGACGACACAATTAGATTAGTTCAAGACAAAAGGTCAAGCGCATTCACACTGTGACCACTTTACACTGTCTTTGGAAAGGAAAGAAATTCCATCCAACAAGATGGGGCAGCTCAGGAAGGAAGGTTCACTGTTATTTTCAGGATGGAGAGGAGGGGCATACATTGGTTGGAGGGTAGAGAGGAATTCTCCTTTATGAATTTGGGGAAAAGAATACTCCATGGATGTCCATTCTACTACTTAGATAGCAGGTTGCAGAGAGTTACCACATTTCACATACATTTTGGGCTTGGCTTTAGGTAAGCACCATGAGTCCAGTTGTTTGGACTACTTGTTTCTGTAAGATTGGCACCTAGTCTGGCTGAGGAGATGGCCAGTTCCTAATATTGAAACCAGCTTGATTTTTTTCTTGTAGAAAGAATATGCATTGTTGTGGGAGAAAGTTACTACAGGTGATAATTACAACCTCGTTACAGCTATTGTGATGTCCTGCATTACATGATAGCAATTTATGACTTCCCCTGTGGGCTTCCCAGAAGTAAAGTCAATGTGAAACTGGCAGGAAGTTGGAAATTGTGGTTACACAAGATCATTTAACAACCTGTACGGTCCTTGTTTAACAATAGCAGCTTGGGCTACTGGAACTCTAAGCAATGAAGTCACATGGCTTGACTTAACCATCATACCACTTAATGACAGATTCCAGCCTCAGTTAGTGTTGCTAAATGAGGATTACCTGAACATTGACAGTATAATTTCATAAGATTTGAGTGAATAGACATTTGACTGAAATAGATCTCCGTGAGCAAATAGAAACATAGAAAACTGATGGTAGAAAAGGACCTAGTGATCCATCAAGTCTGTCCTTTGAGTTTTGTTATTTGTTTTCTTTTAGTTTATTTAGTTACTGTTTTTTATTATTTTTATTTTATTTTTTGTTGGATGATGGACACATGTTTATCCCTTAACTCAGTTACTGATGATTGTCCCACTGTCCAAACCCCCAAATATTTTGCCATGTTTAAACATGGGAGCTAGTTATGGTTAGAGTATGAGGGCCATAGCAGTGGGTTCTTATCCTGGTTAAGTTTTGAGTCTCTGGAATGAATTTGAGTGGCAAAAGTAAAGCATAGTTCACATGCTAAATGTTCAGTGACAGTGGTATGAACTAGGAGTCTTTTACATCTACCTATGGCATGATTGGGATTCCAGATGTTTAGCTGTTTGTCTTATGAGCAAAACATGGCAAAAACCCTTCCTTTATCAAATATACTTATTGCTACATATATCCATGGATCACAGTCTGCTTCATCAGATGCGTAGAGTGGAGACATATTGGTGCAGACAATATCTAAAGGAGGCATTTGAATTTATCTGGATTACATTATCTAAAAGTTTTGGTTTATATCTTTTCTTGTTCTCTTCACTTCACAAGACTTACTTTCCAACCTAAAACTTTTAAAATAAATCGTTCCTGACCAATTGGTGACATGCATTCTTAGGTTAAGCCATACATGGTTGCTGTCAGTGATTTCAACTGGCTGGAGGTCAACATTTTGAGGGTGACTTTTTCCTCCCCAGAACGATTCAGATATTTTAGTTGGGAGCAAGGTCCACTGTTGGTGGTTCCCAACTAAGCTCTTTTTCTTCCTCATTCCGGCTGACCCAGAAAGGATGTTGCTCTGGGCCTTGAAGGGGCAAAAGGTGAGTTGTAACTTGGAACAAATTAGTTCCAAGCACAAGTACAGCCAGTTACTCCAGATTAGGGCCTTTGATTTGCACAACTCAGACTCTACTTGCCCATCCATAATGAGTTGACTCTCCTCAGAATTCCTCACATCAGCACTCTTTGTTCCTAGGCTCACAAGTCAGCCTATTAATGGGGAAACGAAAAGACCTTGTCTGTAAGAAGTCTTTGGTTCAGAGTCAGAATCATTTGACTTTTAAGCTGCCTTTATCTGAGCTCCTGCTGGCTCCTTGTTTTCTGAGCCTACTTGAAAGTGCAAAGTTACATTGTTAACATCAAAAATCTTTCCTTTAAGGATGGAGTTAGAAAAGCTCTCTCGTGTGTCTCTATAAAATGTGTGTCTCTGTCATGGCGGGAGGGGGGAATGTATGTATTCTCATTTTAAAATAATTCCTTTCCATTAACAGCGAGGCAGGCTCCCAGATTCTTGTAAATTATAACGTAGAACATTTTTTTTCTAAGCACTTTTCGTTTTCGCCCATAGCGATAGGAAAAGCCAAGCTAGGGAAAGTGATTGATATGAATTTGTGACATATTTGAAAGATGGCTCTTTTGCCACATCAAGATTATCAAACACATGCACTCATCCCCATTAATTCAGCAGCCTCACTGAGTAGCTCTGAAGTTTCCATGCCTTTGTTTTCAGGTTGTGCTGGCTATTTAAAGCTTATCTTTTGACCTCATTTCCTCAAATACTAGCAGGTACCACTTAAACAACAAAATCATAAAAGACTGCTTTGCTGAGTCCATCAGGAGTCTCCTGTTTCAGAGAATAGGCTTGTGCATTCCCAAGAAGTCGATGCTCTCATCCATAAGATAGAGCGAGTTTTGGTGTAGCAGTTTAAGGGATCAGGGTAGAAACCAGGAGACTGCGAGTTCTAGTTCCACCTTAGGCATAAAGCCAACTGTGGGACCTTGGACTAGTCAGTTTCTCTCAGCAAATCACTTCAGAAAAACCATCAGAAAAACTACAGGGATTATGTCCAGGCAATCATGAATCAGGCATGACTGAATGGAAAAAAAAATAGGCAAAGGATGGGCTTTTATTTACTGTTCTTAAGTTCTTAACAATTTAAATCGCAGGCATTTAAAATAAGCCTAGGTGGGAATGAGTTAATGAATAAATGTTCATTCCAGCTAGGACCTAATTACAAATTTCTTCCCTTCTTGTTTACAGTCACTGATTTTCTTTAGAAAATGATTTTTATTCATTCATTAAGATGCTGTATAATTCTTGGTCATATCAGTAAATTATTCAGTTTTTTCCCACTGGCCTCTTGATTTCAAGTTATTGAGCAACTGAAATATTATTCTGGGCACTTGGTAGTCCAGATGAAATATCTACAGCCCCTAGCTAGGGCAGTGGAAGTAGAATTCCTGTATCTTTTGGAAATGCAGTTTGCTTAAGGGGGAGAACATGGATCAGCCAAGAAAATTATGTGCCAGTCAGATGTAGTGTCCCATCTTTAAAGCAAGCTGATGTCATATGTTCCTTCCATTATCCAATATGTACAAGCCACAAGTAACCATATTTTTCATGCTATGGCTTTGTCTATCAGAATTGTACTTCTCCTTTTTTCATGTCACTGTAGTGATCAACTAAATCCTGTTCTAGGGTAGCCTCAAGTAAGCTTGTATTCCATCTGTTGTGTACTTTTAACTACTTACACTCTACATGTAAGGCTTTCTTCTGCATTTTCTGCTGAATATGTCACTTTTTGTTTTGCAAGGTTTTTAATTGAATCAGGGATTTTTGCCTGAGAAATTGACTCTTCTGCTTATTTGTTTCTTGTTGGAACAGAGAAAGCGCAGGGAGTCTGCTTCCAGTTCCTCATCTGTCAAGAAGGTGAAGAAGCCATGAGCAGCATGATGGTTCAAGTTTAGGATCTTGGAGGACCAAGTTACTGACTGCAGGTGCAAGAAGGATCTGTCTCCCCATATTGTAATAAGGACCATTGTGTTGATGGATTTTGTTTGCCTTTGCTTACATCAGAAAGAAAGGTGTTTACCTGCCCTGTAAAGAAGAGGCCAAGCTCATCATCCTGAATTGATAGTTGCTGTGATTCTATTGTATATTTTTCCTGTTTCAGAGTTTTGTAAACGTTGATGTAAATATAGAATCTGTGATCTCTTGTTCCAGAATCAGTAGTCATTGAGGGAGAAGGGCAGGATGATAGAGCCCTGTGTCAACAGGAGTTGGGGTTGCATTTTGTGCTGACATGGGTGTGGACTGGGTAATTAAAGTTATGGTAGACATGCATCACATTATCAATGGAGAAAACTGATCCTTGGTTGAGCAGTAATCCCAACTGCTTCCTCCCATTCTCAGAAAGTTGGCATAAAGTTGACCATCTTATGGGACACCCACAACCTAAATAGTTCTCCCAAGGTTTCATCTTGTTAAGAAATCTTGCAGTTCGGCGAGGGAAATACACATTTGCAATAACCATTATTTTTAGGGTTATTTTCTGCTGGACTGAGAGAGACTTTGCTATTATAGCGCCCACTATCAGTCAGATCGGTGTATAAGTGCCTTTATGTAAAATATTGGCTCAGCCATTTTTAAGTTCGTGTTTTCCAAGTGGGTTGAGATTCCAGTCAGTATGAAATAATTGTTCTTAAGGATCCTCACAGCACAATCCTTTCTATTTACTTAGAAGCAAATCCCTCTGTATTCTGCATAGATATTGAGAAATACAAAGATCTCATTTTTATTGTAATGCTATTGATGGCCCAGTTTTTGTTTGTACCATTTACCATGTTTCTCCAAAACACGACCCAACCCAATAATAAAAGCCCAACCCTAATTTTGGGGGAGCGGGCCTAATATTACCCCTACTCTAAAAATAAGCCTGGGAAATGGGCGTGGCTTGCATGAGTAGTGGCGACGCCGTGGGGGGAGGATTGCAGAAACTGTCCAGCTGCAGCTGCAGCCCGCTGGCCTTTTGGGACAACGCAAATACCGCTTTTGCCCTTCTCTTTCTGGGCGCAGCACTTCTGCTTGTTGGGCCACTTCCCCGAAGCCAGCAGCTTTGCAGCCGTTACTTTGCTTTTTTCCCTCTTGGCGAGTCTCCCCAAAACAGGGAAAAAGCAAAGCAGCTGGCTGCAGAGCTACCAGCTTCATCCGGAGCTAGCAAGGGAATCAGCCGGCACAGGCCCAAGCCGCAGCAGCTCGCCATACCTGGGAGGGGTTACCAGATGGTGCAGACACTGGCAGAACTCTGGGATAGAGCCGAACACCTGTGCGCCATCTGGGTGGTGGCGAGACTTCAGGGAATGAGCCAAACAGCCACTCCCCAGCTGAGCAGCCATTCGGCACATTCCAGAAGTCTTACCACCACCCAGATGGCACACGGGTGTTTGGCAGCATTCCAAGGTCCTGCCACCACTCAGGTAATGCGCAGGCATTCGGCTCTGTCCCAGGGTTCCGCCAGCATCTGCAGCACCCTCTGGCAACCCTCCCCCAGGTATGGCAAGCTGCTGCGGCTTGGGCCCCAGCCAGCTGATTCGCTCACTAGCTCTGGATGAAGCTGACAGCTCTGCAGCCAGCTGCTTTGCTTTTTCCTTCATTTCACCAAGAAGGAAAAAGCAAAGTGATGGCTGCAAAGCTGTCGACTTCGGGGAAGCGGCCCAACAAGCAGAAGTGCTGCATCCAGAAAAAGGGCGAAAGGGTTTTGTGCAGTCCTTTCCGGCTGCAAAAGCAGCAGCCTGGTGGACAGGCGAGGCACGTGGAGGGGGAGGGGGATTAAGTCACCTCTAAAAAAAGCCCTAGCCGGTTTTTCAGGGGTCAAAAGAAAATAAGACCCGGGAGTTCTTTGAAGAAACACGGTAGAAGTGCTGTCTGGTGTGACAGTTGTGTCAGTTCCTCTGAATCAGCAAACTAAATAAATGCTGGTTATTTTAAAAAAATTATCCCATAGTTGGGAATAGATTTGATTGGGAGAATTAAATAAGGTGAGACCTCCAAAGCCAGAAATGTATATAGACTAAGAAGTCCAGTTATCAGAGAGGTTATCTGGAAAACTACTGATGGTATTTTCTTAGTAGAATAAATTATGCAAAATACAAAGCACCTATATTTAGGCATAATACATATACTCAAAGAATTCTAGCTTTGTTACCAACACAGAATATACTCAGGATATTCTTTGGAAATGGAGGAACTTATGGTTGTGTGCTTTAGCCCTGCCTTGGCAATAGGAAGTCAAATATTTAGTAATAAATCAACACAATAGAGTGTGGTTTGCTGTGCCCGAAAAGCTAACTTCAGCTTGCTGGCTGGATGTCCCTGTTGCTACATAGCAAGCCTTTCCCTCCCCTCCCCTTTTAAATATTCATCTTCTTTCAGATGCATGTCAAAAGAGGACTATGACACCCCTCGCCTGCAGCTGTCAGGCCTAACTCATGTGCTTGCCTCCTTTTCCCCTCAAGTACAACTGGGAATCAATAGTGCATGACAACGCCCTTTGATTTACATTCTTGCTGGCAGAAAGAAAGGTCAAAGGCCAAGTTCTTCGTTTTCATAGAAAACTAATTAGACGACTCCATCGACATTGAATCAATAAAACTGATCAGGTGATTACACAGAGGGAGCCATTAAAATCCCTGTGACCTTTGATCCTGAGTCCCTAACCTGAGAAGGAAGAGGCTTGGTTACATTCCCCAGTGCCTTGGAGGGCAGAACCTGCAAAGTAAAAATGGACTGGTCTGAAGAGGAGGAAACATGGACTCTGTCTGTCATGGGCTCATATGCTACTTCTCTCTTGTAGCTCTATTGGCCAAACCATCTACTGGAATGCTGCCACAGATCTACTGAAAAATAATATATTATTATTATTCTTTCGGCTATTCCCAGTTAGGGGGTCGCCACAGCAAATCATCTGTTTCCACCTAACTATCCTCAGCGTCCTCTACTCTCACCCCAATTAACTTCATGTCCTCTTTTAGTGCATCCATGAAAAACAACAGATTACGGCGGAAAAAAGAACATAGAGTTAAGCAATTATTTGATTCTAAGAACACTGGTTCTAAACATGTATAAAGAACACTGATTCAGTATGTTCTTCATATACTTGGAAGTTTTCAGTCATCCATTTATCATAGCAATCAACAAATATATGGCAATTATTCATTGGCCTTGAATGTTTGACTACTTTAAAACTGAATTATTGCTTTTAAAAGCCTTATAGTTCCTGCCCTGGCTGTACTACATACATATTGTATATTTCTAAAACTAATGCAAAAAATGTATATAGGTATGTGGATTTAGAACTTTAGTGGCCATTTGAAGTTATAATGGCACTGAAAAAAGTGACTGATGACCGTTTTTTCACACTTACAACCACTGTAGTATCCCCATGGTCACATGATCAAAATTTGGGCACTTGGAAACTGGCACGTATTTATGAATCTCTGGGGTCATTGATGACCTTTTGTGATCCTCTGACAAGCAATGTCACTGAGGAAGCCAGAGTCACTTAACAACTGTGTTACTAACTTAACTGCTATGGGTCAATAATGATAGCAAGAGAGATTGTAAAATGGTGCAAAAACTCACTTAAGAACAAAATTTTTGGTGTTAATTTGTGTTTGGTGTTTGTAAGAAAAGGACTACCTGTGTATAAACAGTATCAGTGACCAGTTATTAGCAGTATATATAATATGCTATTTTTCTTGTATACTTAAGATAGGTAATTTGCTCTCCCATTTCCTGTGGTCCCAGAACTAATATATATCCCATGTACAAATTATCCCTGATTGTGCAATGAGACAGAGCTGAGGTGTAAATATTTGCCAGCTCAAGATTCTCATTTCACACAAAAGCCCTTTAATAATTCCATGTGTTTTTTTTTAAAAAACTGTTGTCTAATGGCTAGGCTTCACACTAGTCTCTGGTCTCTTCCCACTACCTATTGCTATTCCCCTTCTTCAAGAGCACAAGTTGGGAGCTGAAAGAAGAAGTCTGCTTGCAGGAACCTGAATAGTAAAAGAGTAGTAGTCCCTTTTCTCAGTCTCTCCTACTGAAGAAGTAAGGAAATAGATACTAATCCCCGAAAGCTAAGTGAATAATACTGCGAGCACAAATATATTTGAGAATGAAGCAAATATCTATGCAGAACCTGCTAGCCATTTTCTATTTAAAGAGGCTTTAGAAGGAGGAGGCAATACATCCAATAGGAGATACTGTAGCTGGCAAGGTCACGCCCACACCCTTGCAGCACAGAAGAGCCAAGTTCCTTTCCCCCAAACTTTATTCATGTGGCACATTTACAGCAAGGATGGGAGTAACGAGCCAATGAAGAGGTCAGGTTGGGTTCAGCTGGAACATCCACACACCATGCATTATTATTGGGAAGGCCCAGTGCCTGTATCAGCTCACGCAGCCCGGTTGCTGGATGAGCAGAGCCCTCTTGGTGTGGCTCCCAAGTTGATGGCAGCTGGAGCCTATGCCCCTGGGGGTCCATTCAGCAAGGGCCAGGGAAGGATAGTCTGTCAAGAAAACACTGAGCTAGGAGAAGAAGAAATAGGTTGGTCTTCTTCCCCCTATACTGACACAGGGCATTGGGAACTGGAGTAGGCCATATCTCTCAGGCAACACGCTGGTTTCAACCATTGTGAAAAGGGAAATAAAATCAGATTGTAAAGGGAAAAAAAACAAAGATTTCAATTCATTATGCAGATTGCTACAGTGTACTGGGGCTGGGAATACAACTTCTTGGCTGGACAAGCAGTATCGGGCATGTCCACTGCCCGCAATGGACTGCATACTTACACGATGGTCATGTGCAAGCACGGAAAAAACACTTAAATAGGGCCCCTGACATTCTGAGGATGCACCAAGAGACCTGGGTGCAAGAAGTGCTGCACATCAGATGAACATCAACCAGGATGCTCTAGCATGTAATATAGCCCCTGCTGAATGAAATCCCAGGGATATAGGTGGCTTTTGGTGGGCATGGAATACAGGCACTTCACCTTGAACAGAAAGAGCCGAGCTTCCTTAATCACATACAGGAGGAACCAGGGATGGGGCTTAGTGTTTATTTAAATCAGAAAGGGAACGAGCAGAAGGCTGCTGCAGAAAGGGGACTGTCTGGATGCTGCTCAGTCAATATTTAGCTGACACGCAGGAGACACAGTAACAGATTCACACAGAAGAGGGGTTGACCGCAGCTCTTGAGATAGTGTACTCAAAATAAAGTGGGCAGGTGCCCAGAACATAGCACCACGGTCTTGCTACAGGCGCAATTGTGAGCAGAGAAAGAGCAGAGAAGAGAAGAGAAGAGAAGAGAAGGCTGGGTAAAAAAAAACGCTGAACCGAATAATTCGAGAAGAAATGTGTTG
>JAEANM010007361.1:4781-17798 GCA_017656035.1 Myanophis thanlyinensis | reverse complement strand
TGGCTGAGGGATTCTGGGAGTTGAAGTCCACAAGTCACAAAATGGCCAAGTTTGCCCACCCCTGCCCTAAACAGTACTTGCTAAGAGGTAAATGAAGAAAAGTGAAACCATTGTTTCCATCTGGCAGAAAACTACATGGAGTCTTCCCAAGCTGCCATCTAAACAACAATTCTATATAAAGGCTCATCTGTCCATTTTAAAATGGAAGACATTTCCATAATATTTATACAGATTTCTTTGGTCAAAATAATAAATTACTTTATGATTTAATTTACAGTACTCTGTGCCACGTTAACAAGCATTTTTTCCTTCTGAAATTCCTTAAAATGTTTCACATTTTGCAGCATAACATAGGCAGACATACATGATTATACATAAAATGGCTTTTTTCCCAAAGTATTTAATCCACTAATACTGAATTAAACTTCAACTGAAATGATCCCAGAACAGCTTATAAACAACAGCAAGAGTAGCTAGTCATATTTAGATCCCCTCTAACATACGCAATAAATTACTCTCTCTCGAATAAAAAATGACCTACCAGGCAAATACTTATTGGCAATACAGTAAATGATGACTGTATTTTTGCCTTTCCACAAGCTATTTTAAAAATGGCAGAGTCCCATTTATACTTGAACTACCTGTCCAAACATTATTTGCATTTTGTTCTTCCCCAATACCCCCATCTTGGGGGAAAAGGGTGGTTTGATAGCATCAGAATCTCTTCGAAAAGAATGGGCGGAAAAACTGCCCAACTGCTTTGGTAAAAACAGAATGGAAGCAAAGCAGCAGCCAGAGGACAAAGACCCTGTCCATACTCAAATTACATTCTAGATCGTAAGTTGATTAACTCTGCTTTAGTCATATTCTATTTTTTTTTAAATCGGGGCATCACCCTGAACTAAAGCACAATGCAATTTAACATGTCATATGACAATGCCCAACACAAAGGCAAGAATACAGAAAATCAGCCTTGTGCCATTGAACGCACAGAAGATTGAACAGATGCTCACACTCCACTTCGCTCTTCAGTTCCACATAACTCCTCCTTAACAGCTGCTGTATGCATTTCTCCTACCAGACAATAGCTATGTAGGCACAGAATTATGGAAAGGCAGTATTTTAGCAAATTCTACCTTTAAATTAACATATTATATATGATTTTGCTCTCCTTGCTACTATAAACAACTAACCTAGTTCAAAATTGTTCTTATGTATGATTTCATATATATGTAAGATTATGCATGATCCATCGTTTTAAATTTGTACATTTGCTTTGTTTTTTTCCCCTAAAAAAAGAATGGTTATTCCTTTGCAATGATTGCTGGATTATGTGCCATCAAATCAGTACTGAATTTCAACTGCTACCACATAGATAGATTTTCTCCAGGGCAGTCTGTCCCCAGTTTGTTCCTTCTAGTTTTCCAAATGCATACCCGTAAGTACTGTAATCCTGTCCATCCGCCTTGCTTCTTTCCTTTTTTTCTCTTTTTCTTTCCACCTTTCCTAGAATTATCTATATTGTATGTATGTGTTAATATTACAACATCTTCATATTATTGTAATTTCTTTGACTACTGTGAGCCATTCAGAGCCACTGAGAATTGGATGACAAACGTGTTTCATTTATTATGCTTGGGTGCATAGTTAGTCAGAGGTTTAAACTGAATTTAGCATTTTTGTCCACTCTTACCAAGGACTTAGGGTAGTCAGATGTTGTTCTTTAATAATATTAGTGGTATCGTCTCAGAATGTAAGCTGTTCCATGTAAAGCTGCCTTTTGCAATTGATGGACAATTTTGTCAATGCTGATGGTGTTCAAGGGTACTCCAGATGTTTTGGGATTGCACCCAAGGCACCTATTACTATTTGTATTATCTTTTGCCACATTGTTCTACTTCTTTTTGCAGCTCTTGTATTTTGTGATTTTTCTCAAGTTCTCTTCTCTTTCGCTCTCTCCAGATACTGTCCATTATCCAGGTTTTTCTTTTGGTCTTTCTTATCGGTAATTATGAAGTCTGAAGTGTTATGAAGCAGGGTCTTGTCTGTTTGAATTCTAAAATTCCAGACTACTTCTTCATTTTCTATTACTTTGTCTATTTTGTGGTCCACCAGTTCTCACTTGCAGGCCAGCATTATTTCTTGTAGACATTCCAATGTATTGTTGCTACCCTGTCATGCCTTTGATTCTAATCAGCCTCTGCAATCTTGCAGAAGCTAACTATATGTGATCCACTGTTTCTCCAGCTTCTTTGCAGAGGCAACATTTGTTGTCTGTTGCTATTTTCTCAATTCTGGTTTTATATGCATTTGCTCTTAAGGCTTTGTCTTCTGCAGCCAGAATTAGTCCCTTTGTTGCCTTCTCTGATTTTACTGCTTGTTGGAAGGAAAATCCATCTGGTTCAGTTCCAAACTGGGAGAAAGACACTGGAAATAACATGGAAGCTGGTTGGAAAAAAAGACTCTGTTTATTGATAAGCAGAACCAACATGCACAGTCTGTGGTTCTGGGACAGCTGACAAATTAGTTTGGTTTTACATGGGCTTGTATACAGGTTTTTTACAGCATTTTGTAATCTGGAGGCTTGCTTTGTGTGTTTTTATTATTTGATTAGATTTACTTGTTTTGCAAAGGCTCATGATGGATCTTAATTATCACTTCCTTAGTCCTAATCCTGCCAGGCATATGAATTTGATTTCATCCTGTTATCTATTGTCTCTAGCCTGCCTTTCGTAATGGACAGATATTGTTTCCACTTTTCTCAATGAAAGGGGTTAAGGTCATGTCCTGTCCTTAATCCCATCACCTGAAGGTGAAGTTGTTTTGTTTGTGAATAGGCACACTAAGAAAGATTGGGGCTGCTTTCTGTATTTAAGAACATGTTTCTCCAGTGGGAAAACGTAATATTCTGCCTCTTTTAATATTCCCCAAAATATTTCATTCTAACCTGAAATTATCAGGATACTGATAAAGCACTCGTTCCATCTTTTTGTCTGAAATGGTAAAATATACTGTTCCAAGTGCTAAATATAGTGTACCTGTCTTGATTCCTCATAAGTATTTTTTTTAAAGCATAGATTTCAGGCCAGCTATACATTGCATACTTACTCTCACTAGCCAGGATTACACATCAGGATTTGTTCCTTTGAGTGGCAAAGAAAATGTCAGGATTTGGCTGCAAGCTTTTGTTTTTTGTGGTTAGGCTACTGTCTCGCCTAAGCCCAAAGAACAAGTAGAAAAAACAGACTCCAGCCATGATGCTTAGCAAGATTCCCAAATGAGTGGCATGCAAACACAGTCAATGCATGTGAACCCAAGACATCCGAAAAGAACATCACATTTGTGATGTGTTATTTGTGTTACCTACAATTCTGAATAAATAAATTAAATGGTAATACTAGCATATAAGAGCATTATCAACAACAATGCTGGTAAAATAAAGACTCCCACAAGATAAATAACCAAACAACAGATAGCAGAAATTATTCATTTATATTACATGCATTATTTACTGAATAAAAAACTTTATGAATCTGGCAAAGAGTGGGTGGACATTTTAAAGAAAAATTACATAGAACTATCTTCTTTTACGTTATTTTAAGTTTAAGTATAACAATAGGATTTAAAGTGAGAGATTGCTATACAACCCAAATTCATCTTTAATTTCAGTTAGGCCATATTACATGTAGAAGAAAAGTGACATTATTCTTACTCTTAATTTATAGATCATTATATGTCTTTAAATTAAGAATATCATATTTTTCGGAGTATAAGACGCACCTAGGTTTATAAGAAGAAAACAAGAAAAAAAACAGTTTTTGGCCTCCTTGCATTGTTTTCCCCCTCCCCAGCCCCCAGAAGTATTTTGCAGGCCTCCAGAACTCTCCACATGGCCCGTTTTTGCCAAAAAATTGTCTGTTTGGGGGAGGGGGTTGGAAGTTTTTGGCCTCCCAAACCTCCCGCATGTCTTGTATTCCGTCTCACCAGCCGCCAGAAGCATTTTGCAGGCTTCAAGAACCTTCCACACGGCCTGGTTTTGCCAAAAAATTGTCTGTTTGGGGGAGGGGGTTGGAAGGCCAAAACGGGCCCATTTTTGGTGAAAACATGACATACGGGGGGGAGGGTTCATTAGGCCAAAAATGAATGTACTCGTTGTATAAGATGCACTGCAATTTTCACCCACTTTTGGCGGGGGAGTGCGTCTTATACGCCGAAAAATACGGTACATATAGCTCTGGGAAATGAAAATTGAAGCCAAGCTGCGTATTTCCTAAAGAACAATCCTGCTTTACAAAAGTAAATCACAGGAAGGCCTAGATGCCAAGTGATTAAGCAGCTTAGTGTAAACAGTTACAGTAGTACTATATTTTTATACAAGTGCTTGAGACACTATAAATTATAAGAAGATAAAGTTCTCAAACATACACAATTTAAGACAAATCTATTGCAGGTGGACTATACAGAAAATTTCTAACAGCTGGAGAGATTAGAGAGGAAGGGATTAACAAGAGAGAAAGAAGGCACACAGTGGGAAAGACATTGGACTGTCTGCCGAACACACTTGTGGCTGCTGGTGCCAGCCCATTGCTTTCTATGTGTATTCCCTATAGTGTGCCCACTTACTTTTTTCTAATCCTTCCTCCCCAATTAATGTAAATGTAAAATGGAATTCTCGTCTCGTAATTATTCCAGCCCAGGAGGGCATTGAGGGGAGGAAAGCTAATGGGCTTCTGGGGGAAGCCAGCCATCTGAGGACAGGCAAACGATGCTGGCTATTTGCAGCTTCTACAAAGAAACAGAAGCGGATCAGTTCCCTTTGATCTTCTGATGTGAAACTGCCCAAGCTGTTTCTCCTTACAATCGTTCCTTTTTCTCATGAAGAGACCATAAGACAGTTATCTCGGCTGGAGGGGAGGGGACAGGGAGATGGGGGAATTCATCATTTTGCTCCAGCTGCATAGTGGAGCCTTTTGAGGACACGAGGTTTGTGCACTTCTCTTGCTAACTCACTATTTTTAGAAATTGTCAGTTAGTTTAAGGAAGTTAGTCATTCTTTTCATTAAGCTAAACATACCCAATTCTTGTAACCTGTGTGTGTGTGGTCTTACCAAAGCATTATAAAGTGGCACTAACACTTTGTTGGATCTTGAGTCTGTCTCTCTATTAATGCAGTTTAGGACTACATTGGGGGTTTGGTAGCTGCAGTGATTGTCCACTAAGACTCCAACATTCCTCTTGCAGTTATTAATGTTGAGCCAGGTACCACCTATTTTATACTTGTGCATTTGGGTTTTTTTGCCTAAATGTAAAACTTTGCTTGTCTCTACACTGAATTTCATCTTGTTAGATAGGGCCTGTCAGTCCACCATCTTCAGGCTGGCGCCACATTTGTGTCCGGCTATTAAAGGACTGGGGAGGAGGTAGCATGAGGGGAGAACAAATTGGCAATAATAAACCTGTATGCATTTTTGTGTGGGAATTCAGGAGGGGGATGACAGCTGAAGAAAAACTCACCACTGTGGGACCGGTTTGTGCCAAGCTATTTTCAAAGCTGCTTGACCTGAGTGTGGACAATTACCAGCCCAAACACCTCAGCGTCCCAAAAACATCCAGGTGGAATCACATTGGCTGGGTTTGGACAGGTCATGGACGGAGGGACAGGACTGAAGGAAATAGTTTTGTCTTATTCTGTGGAAAACTCAGATTCCATCTGACTTAAATGCACCTAGCATCTTTTAGAAAAAATACCTTTCACTTCACCAAATGGAGTCGAGGGTTTTTCTTCCCTAAGCGATCAGATTGGGGCAAGTCTGACAGGGCCCAGTGTTCAAATCTGTCAATATCCTTCTATATCTTGTGCTTATTTTTTAGAGTATTGGCTATTCCTGTCAAGTTGATGTCTGAAAATTTGATGAGTCCCTCTTCTATCCCCTCATCTAAGTCACTGATGAAGATATTGAAGAATATTGGGCCTAAGGCAACGCCTTGGGGTACCCCACCACATATTTCCCTCCACGTAGATGCAGTTCCATTAAGGATTACAAATTGAATATGATTGCTCAGCCAGTTACAAATCCATCTGGTGGCAATGCTGTCTAACCCACATTTTTCTAGCTAATCAAGTTGTAGATTGCAATCAGCTTTATCAAATATCATACTGAAGTACAAATAAATTATTTCCACATCATTTGGCTGGTCCAATAATTTTGACATTTTGTCAATGAATGCAATAAGATTTGTCTGGCATGATCTGTTTTTGACAAGTCCATGTTGGTTTCTAGCGATGATTTTGTCTCTAGGTGTTCACAAATTTGTTGCTTGATTATTTCACACTTAAATCAGTTTTAACATTTAACTTTTTGCCTTTAAAGTAAGGAAGTTTGGAGAGGTTTTTTTAAAGGAGAAAGTATTTCTTTCTGCTATGCTTAACTTTAGTTTTTTGTTTGTGTTTGGATACTATCCAAACACAAACAAAAAACTAAAGTTAAGCAAGTGATTGAGACTATAAAGTGGAGATATGGAACTGTACTTGAAGATAAAAAGGTATTTGGAATGTTATGTATTGGGGCTGTCTTTAGCAAAGGAGGAATTGTCCCCATTTTGTCATGTCAAACTTGGGTTTTTTAGATACTAAGAAGTTGGGACCATTTCAACTTTTAAATGGGATTTTGTTATAGTTAAGAAGTGAGGTGGTTTTATATAAATCAATGTTAAAACTTAACAATTATGTATGGATCTTTTGTTGGTAACTGGATTTATTAAGATGTTATTTATCCGATTTGCCTACTTACAAGAAATGGATTGTGGGATGTAGAAATTTATATTTGTTAGCTAAGAAGATGTAACGATATTAGGGAACTCTTTATACTTACCACAAAGTGAGTGAGGAGTCATTTTCCAGGACGGGAATTCTTTATATATTTCTCAAGTGATTCTTTTTTTTGCTTTCTTGGATTCTATTATCTTTTATTGTTTTATTTCCAGTTTCAAGCTGGAAACACAATGATATGATTTTCTACCTAATGAACGATTCACTTAGCCAGGAGTTACCAGCCCCAATTGTGACCGCTAAATGAAGATTCTCTGTAGAGATATGTGAAGCATTTTGAGGTCAAAACATTCTGTCCCTAATATCAAAGATGAAATGTTTCCACCTCAAATACCCTGTTCTGATTTTTTTTCTGGCAGTATTTTGTTCCAACCTCATAAAAAAAAATTCTGAAATTGCAATACTGCCAGAAAAAAAATCAGAACAGGGTATTTGAGGTGGAAACATTTCATCTTTGAAGTGTTTTGCACAGTTCTAGATAGTAGACTCATATGAAATGTTTAAACATTTATAAATCACAAGATAAGCAAACACTGGATTGCAGTCACCCATTCTACTATTTTCTAAGAATCGATCTGGTATCCAAAAGCACTGTTGGAAGTACAGATTATATTTCAGGTTGATGCTTTACAGGTTTCTAGGTTCATTAAATGAAAATAAACTAAAACATTAAATTAGGAAAGATAAGGAATCTGAAAATACAAGAAAAAAGTGTGTCAGCCATCACACTTTCACTTCAGGTGACCAAATATCCAGGATTAATATCCTTAAAGTCCAATAACTTGTTAGGCTGCTGGAGGATGGGATGGGAGAAACCTGATTATAAAGAATTGATTTTGTCTAATAAAACTGTTTCTGAATATGTATCAAAGTATTTGTTTTCAATATAGGCATACTCTGTTAAAAAAAAAATAACAATTTGAATAGCTACTGCAGAAAAGTACATGTCAATATTGACATATTTTCTATTGTTATTTGCACTCTTTTTCAAACTTTCCATCACAAATCATTTTTTAAAAATCTCCAATATATGATTTTGGAGATCTCCTTACATTTAATATAGAATTATAATAGAGTAGAATTTTACCACTAAATTTCCTGGAACATTTTAAGAATATTTTGAATAATTTTAACTTGAAAATAACAAGTTACAAGTAATAGAATCCATTTGAACTTAACTGATCTAAACTAAGACAAATGTGGTTAGCAAGACTACAAGTATATCCCAAATGAGACTACAAGTATATTCCAAATTTGATTCCTAAGAATGAATGGGGATTTATGAACTATCTTAAACATGTTTACCTATAAATAAGTCTCAGCAAGTATTATGGAACTTTCCCCCAGAAAAATCTTTGCCTCTTAATCCTTCTTAATATTTCAGCCTGTTGTAGATCTAGAATGGTTGCTATATTATTATTTTAGATGGACAAATCACTCCAACCAACAGTCAGTTGATTCACAAAACTTTGCACTCAGCTACCACAAAAAAATTACCTAGATTAGTATCTACATAGATTATACTAGTTAATACAAAATAAAATACATGTGCATATGTGTATTTATTTATGTGCACCTATATATGCATTGAGATTATTGGCTACACAAATTTATAAATAAAGAAAACAACATAACTAGGGAATCATTTTGGTACAAAGCTCCGTTATGATTTTCACTTCCAAAATATAAATGCATTGTGTGAGTCATTTAAAAGGACTTAATTAAAATTTACACGTATTTATTACTTACTTTGATCAGCGTAATTTTTTGCTTTCAGTTCAAGTTGCCGAGTTTGTGACTCTAAAGCTTCTACTCGTATCTGTATCTCTTTTTTTTCTTGTTCTTGAGAATCTTCAAATTCAATAAATTTCTGTGTCAAAAGAAAATGTAGTTATGAGTATAATATGTTTAAATATTCTGTAGAAGCTGTTTAATCTCTTTTCCAAACCATTTTAGCAGCACAAGCAAAAGAAATATACATTTTTGTATCCAACTCTATACTATACTAGAGGATACAATCTTGATTCTTACAGGGATAATTTGTCTCCATGTTGGAATATGGGATATGTCTAGCCTGTGCTGGCTACACCTACACCATGTTATTTTGGCTCAGAAATTAAGCCAAGTTTATTTTGGGCAATACTGTGATGGAAGGGCTATAGGCTATATGGGAATTTTTTAAAAGAAATCCAGAAAGAAATCAATAGCAAACTACTTCTGTACCATTACTAAGAAAAATACTGTGATGTTTCCATGCAATCATCAGGAATAAAGTTAAACTTGCAGGAGATTCTATTTTTATCATACAGGTATTGTTATAAACATTAACAATATCATTCTCCCTATAGCTGTTCCAAAGAATCCACAACAATCCAAGATTTTGAAAATGTACACTGAGGATGGAGAAACCAATTTAACAATCTGCTCTGTTGACAGAGAGACACAGCTGACACATCTTAGCTTCCTACAGATGCTCTTAGATAAAGTCTACAGACTAAGCTATTTAAGTAATCCTTTGAGTCTCGAAAGTTTTTAAGAGATTATTCAGTGTTTAACAGTGAGTTTCTAATCCATTTATCCTGAGCCTCCCTGATAATTCAAATGAAATTTCAAAATAGAACATAAACTTTTTATTCTTAATAAAATACCAGTTCAAACAATTTAAAGTATTCAAAGTAGTTAAAATCATGTAGTACCTCAGTTTTAGGTCTATTCAGTACTCTTGGGTATAAAAATATGGCACTGAATATTTGTATCTTAAAGCTAGAAATCTCCCAACCAACTTAACTTTAAAATAAAAGCAAACACAGATATATCAAGCATATACCAGTAATAAGGGCAGAAAAGAACACTCTACAAGTGGTGCCACTGGGTATATTAAGGAAACAGTTCATAACACCAAATTACAGGAGTAATATTACACTAGCGATGTAATATTGCACTAAAGATATATACTCTTTTGTACAAGGTATTCTTGAGATGGAAAACAACAATTATGAATGAATATATACAAATAATTTTTATTTAGATTGGATAAATGTTTATTCTGGTCAAGAGACTTATGAGCGTACACATTTTGGTGCTGATGATTAGAACATACACTGCTTTCTGGCCATTTCAAAACATCTCAGATAAAACTATCTTTAGCCCTATCAATATCAGAAAGCTTGTTTAAAAAAATGTTATACACAAATCACATGTAAATCATAGGCTAATCAGATTATTCTGTTTTCTCAAAACATTTAGTACAAATTATATCTGTCAGAAAAGATCCAAGATAACACTAATGATAGAAAGAAGCGAAGTGCACTACTTAAAATAGTTTTATCCACTTCTTTATTTTAATATTTATTGTTTTAATATTTAATCAGCCTACTAATTTAATTAATTTTAAAGTGATCTTAAATTTGTATTATTGTACTGTTTTATCGGCTGTTCACCACCCCGAGTCCTTCAGGAGAGGGGCGGTATAGAAATTTAATAAAATTAAATTAAATTAAAATTAAATTTAGCCAAAAGAATCCATACAAATACCATGTGATACATACTGCCTTCAGGCACTAAAGAAACAGTGATAAAGATAAACATATTTTTGACTGAGACATAACTACACAACAAGAATTATGACATCTCTTTTACTTCAGATGCTACCATAAAGTACATCATTACTGCCATAAATCACCTGAGAAATAAAAATCAAAATGCTTAACTGAGGGTAGCATAAAAATCCTGCTAGACTTTATTATAATACCTTGTTACCTTCTTAGATACTTCCCCTCCACTCCACACAATACTCCCAAACAGATTTAGAAAGTGCTACAGTTTTCTACAGATTTCAGAAGGCGAGAGGAAGGCAAGAGAAGTGAGGAATGCAGCTTGTCAACAGTGTGTGCATAGCTAGTAGGATGCCACTAGCTACCTACTGTCACAGTAATTACAACAATTACTGTTGTAATTGTCTTACAACAAACAGTAAATATGCCACAGTAGTAATTGCATTCAGAATTGTTCAAATAAATAAAATAACATGTGAAACTACTTAATGTCAAGTCAGAACATTAATCCACTTAACTTGCTACGATTCTACACATCAATAACCTTAACGTGTCTAACAAGTTTTTTTCCTAGTCCAATTACTCAACTCCTGCTTAACTGGGGTTTAAACAAAGCAGGTAAGTTCCATGGATAAGCAGCAAATAATAATTATTCAATAAAAAGTCCATTCCACTCACATTCCTATCAAATGCATATATGAAAATAAGCTTAACTCTTCATTTCGAAGCTACGGTAACTTTTGCATTTATCAATGCATTTATATAACTAATGTTGTGATTCCTTATAATTTGGTAACTCATAGCCAAAATCACCATAATTATTTCTGAATCCATCATGACTAAACTAAGTGACATTGGCTCATCTACAGATCTTGAACCAAATATTGATACATTTGTTTCTGATGACAGTGTCTATCCTAATTTATCATTCATTCTCAATATTATTTGCTTCTTCTTAAGCTGAAATATCAAGCCTTTTAACAAATGAATCCCCAGAATCCTGGGACTGTCCTATCCTGGCCACATGTCAAAAGAAAAAATTCCCCTAAGGTATGGAAGAAATTTTAAATCAAAATATGTTACTGAAACACTATAAAAGTTGTCAACTCATGAGCATCACAGTTTTGAGGAATCAGACCGAGAATTCTGGTCCTGCCTTAGGCATGAAAGCCAGCTGTATCACCTGGGGGCAGTCATACTCTCAGACTAATCCATCTCACAGGGTTGCTGTTGTGGAGAAAACAGGAGGAGGAAGTATTATATGTGTTTGCCCTTGAGTTATTTATACAAAATAATAAAGGTTGTTTTAAATAAATTCTGAATGCAACAGCAGGTGAATTTAGAATGCCATGCATCAACAGCATGGCTTTATCAAAGAACTTACCTAAAATGCTCAATTGTGCTATTGTTTCATGAAAAGCAACCTTCAATGTTACAGGTGGAAGAACTGCATAAGAAAGGGTTACTTATTTTTTCTTTCACCTATTTAAAATTCAAAGTTTCATTTACACAGTATACAAACAGATATATACCAGTATAAAGATAGCAAGATAAAAAGTAGATTGTTTTTATTTCTAAGTTAACTGTATTTAAAATCATGCCACCTACCCTTTAAAAATTCAGCATGACAGAAAAAGCATTATAATATTAGCAATTGTGTTTTCTACACAGTGCATCTGATCTATAACTTTTAGTGTCAAAAGTAAAAACAAAACTAATTTAATCTCACTTCTGATATTTAGCATCTTGGAGCTTCCTGGAAAAAAAAAAAAAAGCTTTCCTACATCATCTGTTGCTTCAAAGTTTTCATTCTCCAGCACTTAAGACCACACAACTTTCCAAACATCGTAAATCCTCTTACAAGAATGGATTTATTGAGAGGCCTAACCTTGCATAACAAGCATATGACAACTACCGCACAACTAAAATTACTGCCCCAGGGCATGAAAATGCTGAAAGGAATAAACTGAGCCTTTCAGAAGTTCACCCTCCTCTACCCATTGCATCATAAGATACAGCTGGCAAGGATCCTGTGTTAAACAGCGGCCAATCAGATGCCTCCGGGAAGGATCACAAGCAAAGCAAGCAAAGCCTCTCCTTCAAATCAACAGTACCCTTTACTGTGGGACCTGAAGCTCTACACCATAAGGCCTTGGCTAAAAGATTCACACCCCTCCCTATCGCTCATGGGTTTCTCTATTCTAAAAACGCTTCTACGCTTCTACACACACACACACACCCAGCTCTCCATGCAATGACAATAGCCAACTTCCACCTTGGTTGTGGAAGTCCGTCCCAGGCAACCATGCACCCACCAGGCCCGGTCTACTCCTGTACACCATCGATTTGGCTTCTTCGTCCCTCTCCCCACCAAACTTTTAACCACCAAGCCGCCGCCGTCCTCCTGCTTGCTGCCACTCCTCCAAGGAGGCATCCTTCCAACCCTTCTCGTCCCCGCAAGCAGGAAAGTCTCTCCTGAGATCCTCCGGGGTTGCCAACACCATGCCCACCACCATCACCGCGCCCCAAGTCGTCTCTTTCCCCTCCTCCTCCTCCTCCTCCTACGCACCTCCTCGGCCTGTTTACGCAGCGCCTTCTCCCTCTCGTACTGGGTGAGGAGCTGCTCGTTGTCGT
>JAEANM010007360.1:0-17799 GCA_017656035.1 Myanophis thanlyinensis | reverse complement strand
AGAATAGAATAGAATAGAATAGAATAGAATCTTATATACATGAGCAAAGCCATAAACATGCACACTCTACCAAATGTTTCTTTAAAAAAGAATGCTAAGACCTTTTTAAAAAAAATACTACTGGACACTGAAGTAAACAGAGTTTGAACTGACTGGTTCAAACATCAGGAACTAGTCAGTCAGTCTTCATTTTAATATTATTTAAATACACCTTTCCCGTTCCATCAAAATAGTGTGTAGGGCAGGAGGAAGCAGATGGCTAGCAAGCACAAGACATAATTCAAGGGAGGTGCCAAGAACAGAACTGGGGGCAGGAAAAGGAAGCTACAGTTCAATGCTGAGAGTGAATTCATCCTTGCAGTTACATTCCTTTTTTGTAGCGTAACTGAATAGTCAGACCAGTCAGTTCTGGCTTGAACATAAAAACATGCGCAATATTTAGAATTGCATTTACCCTCTTCCTAATGAAACAATTTAATTAAAAGTGGGATCAATTTCACAACTACTTTTTTTGTTTTAGTTGCTTATACCAACACAATCATGTGCTATCATATGAGTAGTGACAGCACACACGGAATTTGATCTGTGATCTTGAAAATGGCTAGTCCGGACAGGTTGCAGAACATGCTGAAATGCAATACACTCCCAATACACTTTTTACCAATGACTTCCACCCTCAGGATAAGCAAGATGATGTGATGGCAACTGGCTGTAAAAGTGCAATAATCACAGGATTTTATTAACTATACTTCCCTAGTGACATTTCTTTTTAAGATCACCCAAACTTTGAAAGGATAACAGCAATACTGAATTTCAAAATGAAAAAAAAAATCATTTTAATGTATACGCCTTAAAATACCAAATGTAATAGGTTGTTTAAAATTAAATCCAAAAAGAGCCAAACTCTCCCAACCCATACTACTAAAGATCACTATAGGATTCTCAAAATAGTTTTGAGACCAGCTTGAAACAAGCATGTGCATAGCCATTGTATAATGACTTCCATGAGCAGTTCATTTCCAAGTAATTGAGGAAAAAAATCCTCAAAGGTTATGATGTATTGAGAACTTCACCTACATAGAGCCCATTAAATGGACTGGAAGCTGTGCTATAGCATACCTTATTCTTATGATACTGTCATTTCTTTTCAAACATGGAAGATTTTTTTTGGTCTTCATTCTCTTAAAACAAAAGACACTACCCACAAATCCTAATAGTGCAAAGAAAAAAGAATTCCATTTATAAAAGGTAGGAAAATCATGTGTAAAACACATTTTACAAAAGAGATTGGAATTGAAAATTAACTTCAAGTCAGTAATCCAAGACCTTAGGCTTGGATAAAATAGTTATCAATACACTAACCTTAAGTAAAATAACAAATCCTAATTACATATTCTCCTAGTGACACAATTAAAACCTCAATTATTGCTATGAGTGAAAACGCCAACAAAGCAGCAGCAGGAGAAACTTCCCACGAAGCACTGCAATGACTAATCATAATCACGTTCAATTATTATATTCCACTGAACAGTGAGGGGCAGTGACAGCATGATGGAACTGGTCTGCAGAGCCTTCCCACACACATTGCACAAGCACACTGACATAAACAGCATTCCCACTAGTAATGGATTCGGAGAGCAACTTGTAGAACTAGGTGTAGAATTTCAGGAAAACAAGCATTCTACTTCTAAGCTAGAACAGGACGGTGGACATTCAGAAAGCAATAAAGAGGGAGAGAAAGTCCTACACTTAACATGTGATTGTAATATCAAAGCCTTCTACAACCCAGTTGTGGATTCAGAAATTCAAAAATGTTGGCTTACAGCTGCTGTTGGCCAAACTGTACTGGCTCACAATTCTGGAAACTGTAGCCAATCTTTCTGGAGGAAGTGAAATTAGAAAGCTCTGGAATGGGTTCTGTTAGGAACAGTTTCCAGGCCAGGAAGAAGGAAGAGAGACAGCCAGACAAGATTGAAAATGTTCATAACAGCAATAAAATCACCCATAGAGTGTGGGTGTTACAGATCAATGGAAAAAGACAATGCAGTGGGGAATACGGATATTGTTGGAGCAGATACCAAAACTCCACAAGACAGAGACAAATGTTTCTGGTCTACTAGGAAAGGAGGCCACGCCTCAATTCTCTCTTCAAGTGCAATATTAAAAATGCAGGAAACATGAGAAACGGCAGTTTCTTACTTCCTATATAACATAATCTGATAGCTTAACTGCAATTTACTGTATAAACCACCCTGAATGGATTTATACGTTTAAGCAAAAACTATTACTTACATATCTCAATGGAAGGTCTGTCTGTCTTGAACTAAATCAACCGTGTTTTGGCTTAGTAGATGTGAAAAGCATGCTACTATCTTTTCTCTAAATTCTGGATAAACCAAAGTGGAGCTGGTGATGGGTAATGATTAGTAAGCTAAAATAATTACTGATTTGCTTAAATTACATGCAACTAAAATTAGTATTTGAGATGATGAGCCATCATAACAATAGCAGATGTATGGATGCCCTACCTGCCATATCAAACAAAAACTAGTTACCATTTTCAGATTTTCAAGAGCTGGCAAACATATGTAGCTATTTCCATATTGTGTGTATTTTAGCCATGTAGAAAATGATGGTACTTTCAACTGGCCCTTGTTTAATAAAAGACAAGCCATCCCATACTTCATACAGCAAATTATCTCTGCAGTGAAGGCACAGGTGAGGTGGATGGAAGCAATATGCAGTGCATCTTTTACATTTTCTAATGTGCATTTATCTTACTTTCTGCAGATGTTTACGTCTGAGGTGAGAATATTGGATGTGGAACCGATTCTGAAAAGTGTACAAAAGACTATACTAGAGAAATAGATTTTAAAAAAAACCTGCTGAGGCCCTAGGATATGATGTTTCCTTCCTAGATCTTCAAAGATTAATCTTTGCCGTTTCGTTTGTCCATGTATGTATTAGCAGCAAGTAATTATTTTCAGGAGGTTTGATAATTTTCAACTGTTGTTCATCTTTCCATATCTAATCCCTACTCCTAACAATCAGCACTTTACCAAATGTATGGGTATGGTCAGCATATATTTCTTTCAGCTCCATGCTGTAGAGTCAAGAATGGCAATGGTTCTTTTCTTGGTCTTCTCATACAGTATAGTTGCATCGTCTCTGCTTTATCATTCTATTCTCCCATGAGGCAGGTTTTCTTTCTCTGCTTTATTTATAGCACCTTAAATAAGTTTCTGAGATCCAACAATAAAGGAATAATTTCTGCATCTAATCGGTTTTTTTATTATTTCTAATAGTTACTCTTTTCTCCAAACCTTTGCCTTTTTCCTTAAGCACTGATATAAGCTTATCTGTACTGCTAATATCTGCAAACACATTTTGTTGTTTTGAACATACCACAAGCACTGCAGATTATGGATTCTTCATCATTTATTCTCACTTTTGTTCCTTAGAGGCTCTACCATTAGAAACACATGTATTTATGTCCTTCTTAGGCTCTTAGCAAATTCTTGATTTTGAGGAAAATCTGTTAGGGACTCCTACATTTCCCTAATTCACCCGACATATTCTTGTTAGCTCCTCCTGCTACCTTTTACAGTCTCTGCTTGTTCGGCAGAAAGTAGTCATTCAAACATGCTGGGCAATCAACAGCTCTCAAGATACATTTATCGTACAGTAGCTATGACCTTGTAGATGACCTTGTTACCACTCACAGCTCAGTACACAATTCCTTAGAATACACATCAACTAAGATTATTTTCCTCCACCTCCCACAATCAGGATATACCCCATTCAGCAGATGATCTTTTAACACCTCTAATCCTTAAAATTATTCTTCCCAATGCAAACCCACCAATATTTTAATCACATCCTTTGAACCCTTCTCTTATTTTATATCACTACCACTAAAGTTAGAATCCAAATCTTTTATTGGAAACAACACCAATGGATGATTCTCTTACCTTAGGTTTGTTTTCTGCATTAGAAGGGGTTTTTTGGGCAAAGGGCTTCAGTTTATCAATCTATTTAATGCTTGTCTGGTTCTACTGGAGGTTTGTATTAATTACTGCATAAATTTTCTTGCTAGCTAAAATGCAAGGTAAGAGTATTTCTATTCACGCCCTCATATACACACAGTATTTTTACTTACATCTAATGAATATAGTATTAAAATAAATTTTAGGCATCCTAATTTGACAAAGGAAATTAGATGCTTAAGAATAAATGCCATCTTTCCTAGAGAATCACTGGTTTATATTTCCAGTGCCCAGTGACATCTCTGTCAGCACAACCAATTCCAATCACTTAGACCTTAATCTTAGCTCAGCAACTTCCATACAGCCAGTAAACCTTTTTTTCATTTTAAATTCTCCCTAGAGCTAATGTTTGATTTCAAATGTAGTTTGCAGCATAACTATCAGCACATTTTAAAATCAGCATATTTCTCATTTTTAGCAATGATAACTCTTTCTGGTTTTCAGAAAGAATTATCTATGGAATCTAACCAAACTGAATGTGCCATCTGTTACCTTAAATATTAGATTTTTAAAGAATTTCTTAAAACTGTACTAAAATGAATTTTGTGTAAAATGTTTTGCTTTTCCAACCCTAAACTGGTAATGCATTTATTTTCTTAAAAATATATCCTGTCTGGATGGATGTATGAGGGCTATCCACAAAAGATTACATTTTCGTCTGTAGCAAGGAGAGGCAGAGCTAGCGTGGCCATCTTTGGTCTGTGCGTCCGCCGCTCAGTCTGCATCTAGTCGTGCTAGTGGGAGGTTCATATTGTTGCCCGTTATTTCACAGCAAACATTTGAAATGTGTGCTGCAATTGAAAATCCCGCAAGTTGTGAGGTGCAATCAGTGATAAGGTTTTTGTTGGCAACTGTGTGAAGTGTACGGGGACAACATCTTCACTGAAGGTGGAGTGCGCCAATGGTGCATTAAGTTTAAAAATGACCGAACTAATGTTCATGATGAACAGTGGAACTGCGGAACTGTGACTGACTGGCTCAAGTCTCAGGAGGCTGAATTTTATGACAATGGAATTACAAAACTTGTTCACCGCTATGATAAGTGCCTCAATTTGTTCGGTGAATATGTTGAAAAGTAGTATTTCAGTGTCACTTTCAAGTGTATATAATAAATTTTTTTCCTACACTTTATTTTTTTTTCTATCGCAAAACATAATCTATTTTGTGGATAACCCTCGAATATAAATTAGATATGGAAAGGTATGATTTATATATTATATTTTTAATTGCTAATATTTGTCAACCATAACTGTTACCTTAAGAGATTTTTGTACACCCGACTACGCACTATTTGATGATGTATGATGTTATGTAAAAAACGAAAAATAAAATTATGTATGTATGTATGTGTATGTATTTGTATATATGTTTATATATACTTGTCTGTCTGTGTATAAACATTCACACAGATCTGGTTTATAAATCTGAGCCATAATTTTTTTAATTTTAGTTTGTCGAAGCAATCCATAGCTTAATAAGATTGAATCCTTTCTAGAGTCTCTATGCATTCATGGGAGTTTGGTCCTAAAAATTTTGAAGACACCAGATTTGGGAAATCAATGCTAGCAGAACAATATCCAGGATTTCATCCTATTACATGAAGTAAATAAAACAATATTTTGTTGTTTGAGAAATACAGGGAGAGAATACAAAGGAGGTTCGTTCATTGCTTACATTCTCCCACTCCATCCCACCACCATGACCTTCAGTTTTCTTCTGCCTTTCAGTTCAATGGGGGAACAGGAAATATTCCTGGGGCGACAACTACAGAACGAGACTTTCAGACTCCTACATTGACAAGGTTATCACACTGAATAGAAAAAAGGAGCAGGAAAGAATAGATCATCAGATTTAAGAGCCACAGGTCAAATCATGTGTGTAGTGTAACTATGAAGAAGGCATTATTCCTAAGTTATGACAACCTAAGTGCCATTAATCTTACCTTTTATTTGTAGTGTACAAAGCATTAAAATGGAGCTGTTTATTTTGACAGGGAACCAGCACTTTAGCCAAGCATCTTTTCCTTTGGGAGCAAAAGATAATGCAGAAGCTTAACACTCCACAGCCAGCAAGGACAACTAAGTATTTGTGGAGTCCGTGCTGGGGTCAAAAGGTAAGTAAAAAAAGACTATTTTAAAGCTACTTCATGGCCCAGCTCAATTATGGAAATCTTCATTTTATAGAAACTAAAGTAAAGAGAGCTAGATGGCTCCTTCTGATAGGACAAAGGCATTTCAAGAGGACGCTGCTCCAAATGAAGTACTCATAATATACACTTAAAGAGAATTATTTCCTGCTTAAACAGAATTAGAACTAATCTCACAGATGGATTCAGAATTTAAAACTAAAAGAAACAAAAAAAGACTGCTTTAAAAAAAATTCCCCAAATCATCACCATCAGTCAGTTTTTGAGGATTGTCACATAAGCCAAGAATTGGCAGTGTGCCTCCATTCCACTGCATTAGCAGAATTTTAAACTTAAATAAAAATTACTCCCATTTTTTAAAAAATGTAATAAAATAGCCTGCATCTCAGAAAATTGCAACATTTCATCAAATGTTGGTTTCCCACTGGAAAGATATTGAAAAATATTGCATGAGACCATCAGAATTTTGTATAATAAGGTAATAGGCCTCTTAAAATGTGTATTGTATGTATCCATGCCATTGATCAACCACAGTACTTTTAAAGTCCAGCAACTCTTTGCTGGCTAAACATGATACCTTAAAAACACTGAATCCATCACTATAGTATAAAAACCTTCCCCAACTTGCTGCTCTTGAAAAGTGTTGCCTATAACCCTTACCTAGTTTAGCCAAAATCACAAAAGGTGAAATAAAACTTCATTGCTTCTTATGGACAGCTGTAAAAGAAAACCAATTTCCTTTTACATATATTTGTTTTACATATTTCCTACTATTCAGGATTAAAGCCATCAGCGTCTTTCTAAATGTGTTTCCTTTGTTAATAGGGTAGTAACTTAATAGGTAAAGTAACTTAAGAAGATTGATATTAAGAACATTTTATAAAAAGAATAAACTCTTAGGATTTTTGTCTAAATTATAGTTCCTTGTTAAGATTTTAATTTAACATATAATTTAAAATATGTTTCTTTATGGAATTTAAACCAATTGATAAACTATTGTGTGATACCTTTGTACCAAGTTGCTTCTTTTTTTTTTACTCATTGGTAAAGAAAATGTGAATGTGATTCTAAATATACTGCACACCTTACATTTTGAATATGCAAAAATATATTCATTTATTGACCATGAGGTATAGCAAAGAAAAAAAATCATTTTGTTATGATGAAATGGCTGCATCACACTGAATTTATAGTCTCAGATTTATGAAACATATTCTGTCTCTGGAACAAAATGGAAAGTTCGGCTGATTTTATTTTATGCAGTCAAGAGTTCATAATGTATTTAAAACAGCAATTTTGTTATAAGCAGAATCTGCATTTCTACTTCTTTCTTTTCTTCTGTTTTTTTCTTTCCCTTTTCCCTTAAATTGTTTTGGGATTGTTTTCCCTTTTTGTTTTTCTTTCTATATAATAAAGCAAGAAAAATACTTTTAAAATGAGAAATATTTTATAAAACAACAAATAGAAACATGTATATTTGATTGTAGTTTTCAATAAAATAAAGTATTTTACCCTGTCAGATTACAGTCTACAAATCCATTATATTTTTATTAGCTATTTATTCAGCCATAAAGGTAAATATTCTACTTGTGGAATGCAGTAATCATGTAAAGATGGTATAACGAATTACAATTCCAAATCAGCATTTTAAGTTTGAATCACAAATGTATCAACCTTGTCCTCATCATAATACCAAGATTCCTTATTAATCATTTGTATAGAATGAATAAGTGAGTAACTTGCTCTGCAGTTTTTTACCAAAGGCCCGTAGAAGTCAGTCCTCAAACATATCCATATGTGATTTCCTAGTGCTGGATTTGGATACAACATTTTTATGTTCAAAACATACTTAGCTATGAATTTATTTATAGATCTTAATATGATAAATATCTCCATTCTCAAATTAAACAACTATTCAACAGTATATAATTAATATTGACCCCAAAAACTGTTCATCTGTATGGCCTGTGCTATTTCCACTTTTTTCACTATTTTCAGTATGACAATTATTTTCAGTTTCTTCTTAACAATCATTTCATATAGCTTCTAATATATTAGCTTTCCACCTCTGGTGTTAAAATAATATTTTTAACTGTTAATTATTCAAAATACTGGCACTAATATTAATATTAATGGAATTTTATTATAGAAATTTTTTTAAACAACTCTGCATCATCTTAAAAATGCCACACACTATATTTTAATTTAATTTCCATCATAACATTTCTGAATTATTCTAGTTCATATGCCAAAGAAAATGTCTATTTTGGGACCTGACAATACAAGCTTATTTGTGAACATAAGAACAAAGGAGAAAGGGTACATCTTCTTCAATAGCCCCAAAACAGAGGTATGGGATCTAGTCGGTAAGCACGTATCCATAGAAAGGAGACAATTAAGCTAAATTGCAGAACATATTTAAGGATATTAGTGAAAAATGTGGGATAATAAACTAAGTGCATTGAGTTTATCAGAAGATAACGCATCTATTGTTGTTTTAAGAAATGAAAGTTGTAGCGTATTTTAAATCTGTTCACTAGCAAACTGCAGCAATGCAATCTTCAGAGCTACAAGAGCTGCTGAAAAAGGCTGTTCTGAGTATGTCTTGATATATTGATGTGAAGATTTAAAGGTAAAAAATAAAAACTGTGGAAAAAACATCTGTGATCTAATTGATTTCTAAACTGCAAATGTACTGGATTTGGATTTTTGATATGCTCAATGGAAAAAAAAATAGAGTTGTTGTAATTTTTGTTTACCAAAATAGAATCCAAAAAACATTGGGTAGGTGCGTAAAGGCATGACAGAAAAACTCTAGGGCAAGTCATGCTGCAAATGTAATTTCAGAATTAAAATAGATTTTAAAAATCACCCAGGAAACCATGGATACAAATTGAGAGTTTAGCCACTAGATGCATTCAATGCACTAAGATGCAGCACAGCTTACACAATCAAAATTACTGAATTAAGTAAAATAAACTAGAATTATCTCAGTTTGCATAACATAGCACACCATTATAGATCATAGCTTAAAAGCCATAACAAACAAGTCCATAAAACATTCTAAGCCAAAATCAAAGCATATTTCTAACCCAGTGTGAATATGGAAGGGGGCTTATAAGATACATTGGGTTCAGAAATATTATCCTTGGGCTCCAGTTAGTGGTCTTGCGCATGACTTTTCTGAATCTTTAGATTCCATATGTAAACTAAGAATTGGAAACAGGAATTGCAAGCACAAATAGAAAATCTAAGGACTGGGCATTATTTAAACATGCATGTGCGCACACACATATACATTTTGTAGACACAATCATTAGGCAATCATTATAAAAGTTTCAAGGCATAGTTTACAGAGTCACAAAAGTAATTCAAATTGCTAATATAATTTACAGGAGGGGGGGGGAATCAATTCAAATTTCAAACTGAGCCAAAAATTAATATCCCAATGAAAGACATTTCTTCCTCTTTGACAAATGACCAAGGCCACTGCTCATTAGACAAAAAGCATAGCTGTATTCAACCTAGAAGTCACCATTGTGAGAGGTGATAACAGCCTCCAGAGATCATTCTCTCTCACTATAAAAGACATTCTTCGTAGATTTTTGTTTTTAATCAGAATCTTGAAAGTGCCACTTAATGTACATTGAGGAATAAAAAGAACTCAAAAGGACTTTTGGAAAAATAATTTCAAGCTTAATTTACATGTAATGGAACCACTTTTCTTGTATTTAATTAATCATTTAAAAGAAATTCATTAAAAGCATGCATTCATTGCTATCTGACTGGATATTACTAAGCATAAAGGATTTCATCTAATTAATGGGAAAAAAACAAATTAATTAATATGTCTTCCTTTACTTTCAGATTCATATATACTAACGTGCCATCAGCAAATCTGATAAACATTTACACAAATAGTTATTCATCCTAGTCTCTAGCTGATGTATACATTTTAACAATTATCTTGGCTGATTCTCCCTTAATGATTCTCCCTTAATTTAAGCCAGCCTCTGCAGGTAACAGCTCAATAAATCATGTTCACACCTTTTTCATATTATAGTCCTTAGGAAATAAATCTATATGGCTTTTTTAGAAGTAGGATTAGATAACTAAATAGAGTCTTCTACTGAAGGATGTCATGATTAGCACAACAAAAATATAAAACTCAAAAACTATATATATATAAACAGCGTAAAAGCCTTCTTTTATATTTAATATCAGACACATTTTTCACACACATACTGTATAAAGAGATTTTCCTTTGGTGAACCCATTCTTCAAGTGTTTAGACAGACATCTGATACTACATAGAGTATAATTTAAGATTGATGATAAGATCATATCTTCTTTTTACACTGAAGTAACCTGCCTTACTATCTCACACTACAGGTCATCGAATCCAGCCTTCTATCCTCACAGCACCTAACTAAATATTCATAGGACAGACACCTATAAGAGGCCTTGAATCAATATTATCACTTTTTGATTCATATATCATACTAATTAAACATCAGTGGCTTCCAAGTGCTTTCTAGGGTACATACAGAAATATGAAGTGAACTGGTCTGTTGAGTTGGCTGCAAAAATAAACAAAATCAAGATAGTACAGAGTCTTCATCTTGTACTCAGCTTCTGTTTCTTTTCCTATTTGTCCTCCCAAGTTTTTTCTTCTCTCCAAGTAGCTCCTTTCCCCACATTCAGGACAGCATGTTTATAATGATTATTTCTTTGAACATTTTCTGAAGTTTGGGATTGCATTGCACAGCTAGAGTATGCTGATGACTAACATAACCTTAGAAGTTAACTGGATTGCATTCATTAGCATATATTTTGCAAAAATCCTGGTGCACTCCTGCACATGTCTCCGCCTGATTTTTCAGGATCCTTTCAGCCCCTTCTGGAACAACTCCAACATTAGGAAATGCTCCTAATACTTTTTATAACATTTTTAGAGTGAGTTTGGGGTGGAGGGAAAGAAGGCTGAAGAGTTGGCTTCCACATGCTTCTTTCTGATGGCTGAACGTTATTTCTGCCAAAAATATATTAAAATCAAGTTATCTAAATAAGCAAGTAACAACCTTTTAATTAAGTTTACATTCTATTTTAGTTTAATCTTTTTTTCTCTCAACTTACAAAAAATGTTACTCATGGCATTGAGACTCTAAGGATAAAAAATACCGTAATTTTGAGGGGAAAAATCCCTGGATATATTCAATCATTTTATGAGTGTTTGCAAATTTATTCATTCAAACCAGAGTACAAATACAATATTACATTGTTTCTTTAAAAATTCTCCATCTATTCACATTTTATATTGTTTATCATGTCTTGTAAGAAAGGCACCAGTCATGAATACTTACCTAAATCCTTTATCTTAAATTGGTGATATAAATGACAAGCGTCTCTGTAAAGTTTTACTCTTTCCTATCAATGCACATTCAAAATTCTACTGAAACAACTGAAACATCAATTCTGGAAAGATAATTTATTTCTAGAGAAATGCTCTGAACTGTTAACATGGTTCAAGGATTTATCTCTAAACAGTTCTAAACTTTAAAAATATAATTAAACAATACTTGATTGTGATTAATTGATTGGTTGGTTGGTTATATGCCATCAAGTAGTGTTGACTCTTAGCAAACTCAGTAATAGACCTCCATAATGATCTATCTCCAACCTGGTCATTCAGGTCTTTCATATGTTTTTCCATATCTTGCTGATGGTTCTCCTCTTTTCTTTCTTTCTAGCTTTTCAAACATCAGTTTCTCAGTTGTATAAGGTATACAAAAAAATTGAGCTTGGGCATTCATGTCTCAAGGAAGAACTTTGAACAATTTGTTCTACATCATTCCATTTGTTTCTTTAGTTTTGACTATCGATGGTAATCTCAAGAGTTTCTCCAACACAAAAGTGCCAATACTATATTTGCTTCTATAGGCCATTGCAAAGAAAACCATTCTGTTATTTGTGAATATAAACAAATCATGGCATTTGAATATCTTTTCAAACACCTTCACTGATATTTTTTCAAATACTAGTTAGCGGTGTATTACTTGACAGCTGATTCCTTTGCTATTAACAGTAAAAGGCAGAAGCTGTCCAATATCCTTAGTGTCAGTTCTAATAGTAGTTGTATCTATCGCCACTAGTTTTGTCTTCTTTATATTCAGTCTTAGTCCTATTTTCATTGTGCTCTTTGACATCCTTTACTAGAATTTGCAGGTCGCTTGCAATTTATCTATCACATTCATGTCATCAGCATAGTGCAATTATTGACATTCCTTCCTCCAATTTTAAAACTTGATCATCTTCTTCCAATCCAGATTACTTCAATATATATTCAGAATACAGGTTGAATAAATAAGGGAAGAACATACAACCTTGCCTCACTTCTTTGCTGATTTGGAGTTTGTCTTTTTAACCGTACTCCCTCAAGACAATGTGGATATGTATAGGTTTCCCCTGAGGACAATGACATATTCTGGGATATTCTGGGATCAGTGAAGCACATACTGAGAATATAGGGCCTTCTCAATTGTCCTGCATGCACCAGAAATAATGTCTCTTGTTCCTCAGCCTTTTCTAAAACCAGCTGACATTTCCACCTGGTATTTTCATTTCCGCATTGGACTCTAATTCATATGAAATGAACTTAATCACCAAAATAGTAATGGTTTTATTTTTAAAGTACTTTAATAATATCAGTATCTAGAGAAAGTAAAATAACATTTTAATGTATTTATATCAAATGTGTTTATGGTTCAAACCCTCCGATTCTAAGCAACTTATATCAACAACAGCAAAAAATACAAAAAAGACCCATGAAAGTTAGAAACCACCATGTCATAACTTTTGACATTTCTAACATAAACCAATCTATCATGAAATTAAATAAAGCAATCCAGATGTGTTGACATACATCTCAGATACATCTGTTCCTCATTCCACCATCCACCTGCTTTTCCATTAGGAGCTGAAACTCCCAAAAAAATCTCCAAATTACATGCTGAAGTACCCCAGAGCTCAATATCTCCTGCTACCTGTCTATCTATCAACCTAACAAGAAATGGGGCCACCAAGAAACAGCACCCCTAATCCTTGCAAAGAGTTCAAGAAGATGCCATGTTGAAAATTGTATAATTATCTGTACTAGGTCACCTAGAAATTCAGCAGAATTAATATGATTATACTTCCATTATGTAGATTGCTGATGACAGAAACCAGTACAGTTTCTGTCCCTTGTCTGGACCTGAATTATGACTAAAGGATCAAGATAATCCACTTTATCCAGAGCCTTTTGTAACTGTCATTCACTACCTGCATTCAATTTTCCCCCAAAAAGGATGGTTAGAGATTAGACATTAGTTGTCTAATATAGCTAGATCCAAGGTCACCTCCTTAAAAGGAAGGTGTACAATTCCCTCCTTCAGGAAGTCCACACTTCACACTCCCCACCACCACCACAATGAGGCACAGTACCCCAATCTAGCCTCTCATTCTTTCCTTGGCTGCCATATTATCAGGATAGGGCACTTAATAGAACTCAATTCTTCAAGGAATCTGTCCACTTCCTCAGGATCAACACGTTAAACTATTCACAAATAGCACTGTCAAATATTACCCAAACCTCTTTGGATTCTAATCCAGTCAGCTTTCAACTCTGAGTGAATACAAGGGGGATTTTATTTGCAAAATGCTCTGTTAACCTCTCACAGCAGCCTTCCTAAAAATAGTCTGGGTAAAAAGAACAGCGTACAGTACTCCTCAGGGGAAATAAGGGCAGAAAAGTAATTCTACTTTATTGCCATTATTGCTATAGTACAGGCTCAAATTTTACCCATATCCAGATTTCCTGCACATTTTCCATCAGCATTACTTCAAATATCTGCTTCATCTCTTGGAGCTCCCAGAGATCAGAACACAGGAAGACACCATTTAGGGGCATTCATTGCCTCTGTGTTCCAGAAATTTGCCAGACTCCCTGCCAAACCATCCTCCAAATTACTGGGAAACTTCCCAAGTAGCCCCTAGAAATGAAACAGGATCCAGTAGTTATCTGGTCATCTGAAAACTGTCCATGACATGGAATAATCCTTACTAGACAACGTGATCCATTGAGTCATTCTTCTTTCCAAATATAATATACAGTAGGCTTGTGACGTTTCCGCATCCCTCACAACCTCCAGGAGAGCCCTAGAGAAGCCTCCACATCCTCCTCCTCATCCTCCTCTTCTTTCTTGGGTGACCAGCAGAAATGCCTGCTAATTTTCTGGGGGAGGGGTAATTCCTTATCAGATTCCCCAATGGTTTCAACAATGGATGCATTCTGTAAGTAAATCCACCTGAGGTACCTTAGTTGAAAAGATTTTGCACTCTAATGCACAGTTTTTCCCAGTTAAATGTTACAGATACAAGAGTTTTAGTAGTATATAGATATTCTGCATGTATCATCTTAGTTGCTCCAAAACATAGACCAAAACTTATTTACCCCTCTCACTTACTATGTGTCAGACATGAAATTAACTGGAAGAAACCTATGGTTTCTTAGTGGCCATAAGCAAGAGCCACATCAGATTTCTCTCTCTGGGATTTTAGGTTGAGATCTCTATTAGCCCAAACATATCAAATACCAGCCAGCTCCAAAGTGACTGAATAGATCATCAGGATGTGACATCATCAGCCAACGTTGATTCAGCTGATCTGGCTGACTAGGCAGGTATCCCCTTCCCCTTTTACCGCTCCCATGTCTCTCTCCCAAAGCTGCATTCTGGGTGAAAAAGGATGACCAACCCAGACGGCAAGAGTGTGCCATTCTTCAGTTGAAGCTATACCACAGTTAGTGAGGCACCAGTTGTGTCAAAAGGAATGGTGCCCTTAAAAAACCAGAAAGTTTTTTAATAAGAAATTAATGTCAAAATTTTAATAAGAAAATAATTTGAAATTACCAGATTTTACAGTCCCTCAATGACAAAATTTTATAAGCAAAGTAACATGATGACAGTAAAACAATATAAAACACAAAATGTTTAAATATGTTTAAGTATTTCAGTATTCATGTTTCTTGGAATGTTGATTAGGACATCTTATATCATTTATCACGTTTTATTTAGATTCTTACATTAAACACAAAGGTAGTTTCAGTGGCCTAATTTAAGTTTTCTAGTTCCATGATTAAAGACATTTCTATGCCAGATATTGATTATACGAGCATCTGAAATATACCATCAAGAGTTTGAATCCGAATTCTGTACTAATATCAACAAAGATTCTTTCCCATTCCCTCCAGCCTTTAGGACTAAATTAGCTGGTTAGAAAAATCTGTAGTAAGCATCCTATTCCTATGTCTGGTTTCCATGATAAAGCAGGAAATCAGCTCCATTACAACCGCAAGCCATTATTGATGGATTTTATAGCCCTAGTAAAGAGAGAGTGGGACTCATAAAAAGGAAGCCTGTCTCTATTAATCAGCCTAACAAAAAATCTTGTATAAAACATATAAACATAAAAATATACATATAACCATTCCAACACTTCGGAATAATATATCTAAAAAAAAAAAAAAAGAACAATATCATTCTCCCTGGCAGGGGTATCCAGCAACCTCCATAGAGGGCCAGTGCATTGCTTACTTGTTGAGAGTGTTGCATGCTAAGATAGGATTGTGCTTTCTGCAAGTACCGTAATTCACCCTATGCATTTTCCTGCAGTCTCTTGTGGCTTACTGTCATGCTTTGTGGCAGACATGGTACAAAAATCAAGGTTGTTTGATGGCAGTCCCAAAATATTCATTATTGTTTCATATGATTTGTAGACAAAACTTTGTTTGAGATCACTAAGAATTCTGGGAAATGAAGTCTCAAAACATCTAGAAGTGTCTGATATATAATTTTATATAGCGCTCCATGGCTTGGGACCCGGGTACTTATGGGACCACCTGTTGCCACCATCAGCCTCCCACAGGCCAGTATGTTCCCACAGAGCAGGCCTCCTTGGGGTCCCATTGCCTGGACGTTGTCATCTGGCAGCCCCGAGGGTTCGAGCCTTCTCTTTGGGGGCACCCTCCCTTTTGAACGAACTGCCCCCAGAGATCCGGACCATTACAGACCTGCGGACCTTCCGGCACGCATTAAAGACCCATTTGTTCCAACAGGCCGGTCTGGCTGAACATTAATTTTGGGGTTGATTGGGTTTTTAAAAAAATTAAAATTTTAAATTTTTTATAATTTTATTTGTTAACTATTTAATTTATATTTCAAATTCAAATTCAAATTTTAAGTCTATTTTTATATTTTGGGTCTATTAAGATGATTGTACACCGCCCTGAGTCCCTTGGGACAGTGGCGGTCGAGAAATCCAAATAATAAATAAATAAATAAATTGAGAGAAACTATCTCTCTACTATAAAAGCAAACAAGAGTGTCTTGTTGCCTTCTCATGTCTGTTACATTTTTTGCCATTTTTTGAATTTATATGTATGGTGGTTCTAGATATTCCCAGAGTAATTAAAGCAATGACTTTTGAACATTACAAAAAGCATTAGTGTACTGATATTTAATAAATTAAATGAGCTTTCAACATATTAATACTGCAATGCAAATATTCTATTCCGCTACTCTAACTGGCTTACGAGGTTTCCAATATCCCCCTCATAGTTATGTATCTCAGAATGTGTGGCAAAGTGCCTGCTGAATGACATAAGAGCAGCATTTAAAATCCTGGATAATACATGGGAGATACTTCCTGGCAATTAAAGTTCATTCATCTGCCAAGTGCTACTCCATAGATTTTAGTGATTTTCAGGTAATACATTTTCTTGATGGCATTTTCTCCAAAGTATCATGAGGTCATACTTGCATTAAAAATACCCTTTGAGGCATCAAGTTGCTAAGATTTCATTTACCATTAAGTTACCCCACTGGAGACGGTGAAGTATATCGTCTATGCGCATCTCTATTAATGCTTTTGCTGGATACACACTAACCCATTTCTGGGGGTGGGGGAAAGTAATATTTTTACTATGTGAAGGATTTTTTTTCCTCTGCTTGACAATTCTTTAACCAGTTATGATAAGGATTTGTGTACAGGGCATACAAATGAAGGACAAAATGCATTGAAACCTACAAACAGGAAAATAAAAATGTATATTCAGATCCCCTGATTGATAATATACAGTAATACCTTTCCATCAAAACTTACACTTTTAAGAAATTCTGTGAATGATCTTAAGCAGCCTTCAGGCTTTACAGAATCGCTGGTAACTGCACTAATCTTGAATATCCAGCAAAGTCATATATAGCTAATGAACTAAGAAAGATCCTTTCTTGTGAGCAATTTAAAAAAAAGTTTGAAAATGTATGACATTACATGTCCCTACTGAAATTAAAGTTATATAGCCTATCCATTTTAGTGGTAGTTCTAAGTAACTGTAATGATTATAAGAACCATTTAGGAATCTCATACAGTTTTAAGCAACATTAGTAAAGATGCTATCCATAATATATCCATTGTGGTTAAAATCTAGAGCTAGAAGAATTTCAATTTCAAATTTATTGGTCACATACACAGTCATACATGGTACGATATGCAGTGAAATGCTTATGCAAC
>JAEANM010007359.1:0-17800 GCA_017656035.1 Myanophis thanlyinensis | reverse complement strand
AAAACCCGCCCGGACGCCCCGGACAGGACGTAAAAAGAGGACATGTCCGGGCAAAAGAGGACGGTTGCTCACCCTAACTGATAGACTCTTATATAAGTAAGCAATGGCTGTGATGTACAAATGTATAGAAAAATAGGTTCTTGATTAGATTAAAATATTTCAAATAATGTACAAGTATTGAAATTCATTCTTTATTCATTGACTACAGAATTAAACATTTGATACAGTTTTACATTTATAACTATCAATAATTGGAAGCCACTGAGTTTTTTAATGACTTTTACGGATAGTTTGTGTGATCCAGAACAATGTAACAATGAATTTAGAGCTGGAGATGGTGGGTTCGTGGTATCGATTGTTCAGTGTCAGAAATATTTAATGCCTACTGGAATGGAATGGCAATAATCAATTATGCCTAATGAAGGTACCAGTAAACTATATTCCTTTTATATCTAGAGTATACAGAAAAATATATAATGGATATATCCTGAATATCAACATGTCGTTGATGGAGACATATTTTACATTTTGGCTTTATTCTAAAATATCTGTATCTATAGTTAACTGATCACCCCAAATCTATCTTTCAGCTGCTCTCATTTGTGGTAACAGAAACAATTGTGCTCAGTTTTCCAATAATCTTGATTGGTTGATTAGTAAATTGGACAGACTAGAGTCTTCTTCAGGTGAGATATACCAGTCTACTTTTCCATAACCTACAAAAAAAGGCTGTTGATGCTAATTATGGATTTTCATTCAAGAATTTCCCATACTGTCCATTCCATTTTCAAGCTATAGTTATCTGACAGTAATTCCTATAATGATATAATGCATTGAGGTATTTACAGTGCAATGCTATTTAGATTCTACCACTTTTCAATTAAAATCTGTTTTTACTGCTTGGTATATAAGAGATTCATACATTTCTTGAATTAATAAGAAAATGTTATTGATCAAATATATTGAGAAAAGTATTGTTGTAATTTAGACCCAGTCCGAAACTGAACAGAAACTCTTCAGAATGAATAAAATTCTACTGCTAGATTTAGCTTTAGGGCTAAGGGATTTATGTTTCTAAAAATAGCTTCCTTTTTGGTTCAGTTGTTCCTTAATTTGTTATCTGTCCTCAGATAAATATACTGTAAAAAAAAATCTACATCTAAGTTATGTTTGTTTTCTTGAACAGGCTGCCTATTTCAGACATCTTCAATTTTTAAATTTTTTAAAACATATTTAAAGGGCTTAAAGAAAGATTTTTTTCTTTCATTTATATTTTTTTCAGTGCTTGAATTATATGTTATAGATTCTACCCCTGAAACACAAAATAATCTCTTTGTCCCTGGCATTCAAACAGGTATTTTAGAAGTGTTGCACTGTATCTTGATTGAAAGCCCAGAAGCTTTAAATTTGATAGATGAAGGCCATATAAAATCCATCATCTCCCTGCTGGATAAGCATGGACGCAACCATAAGGTATATTTTAGAAATGCAAGATGCATCTTTACTATGCAACATATTTTATAAATAAAACAAAAAACGTTATAACAACAAATGCCATTCCATGAGAAGGAGACTTAGTGTATTTTTATATCCTATGTGGATGTTTTTATATGTTGACTTTTAGAAGACAGTACAAGATTGTTTTGCCCTGCTTAGAGTCAACAGGTATGCCTAAATATGTACCTGAGAAGATCCTTTAGTCCTTGGAATGTGTAAAGTTCTTATAAAATAAATCCTACTTTCCAGGAAGTAGCTAAGGATGTTAAAAACCTTTTTCATCTCTTTCAAATTTTAGGTAACCAGAGCATTGATTATCTTGGATAGCATAAATAAAAAGCAGAAGGATTTTCAGATTTCAAACGTCTCATGTATAAATACATTTTTAAAAGGTTTTGTGCCACTACTGACCGTAATATAGATGTTCATATTATTAAACATGGGCACCATAATCCTGCGTATTTTGCTCAGTCCCAATAAAGTCACTAGCGCTTAGCCCCCAAATAAGTGAATATGGAAACTGTCTGAATGATGGAATAGAATCTGGAGGAATGCAATGGAGACTTCTGAAGAAATATGCTTATATTTAAGATAAGGAAAATGTTGTGCAGGGTTATTTGTTTAGAGAATAAATTGAAGCAATAGCTTTAAGGCTCAACTCTGCTACTTGTCTTGGCATTTAAAAGGATCTTTTCTACAGTGCTGTTTCAGACAAGCTGTACTCAAATATTTGGATAAACAAGTGGGAGTCAAAACTTTCCTTAGCATCTCTTAAGCAGAAACTGCTCATCAAGCATTTCAGGGAATGTTTGTGAAAGGGCTTGTGGGCAGAACATGTTCTCTTCCTTTCACCAGTTTAAGCCCTACATATTCAAACCATATCTATTCATTGGGCAACTTGCCCGCTGTGAACTGTTTATTATTCACTGGTCAAAAAAAAGATCCTTCAGCTCTCACATCTATTCTAGTTTCCACTCTGTGCTCCTTTCTTTAAAAATCCTGAAGTTGTTCTGTCTCAACTAGAGACCTGTCTTGCTCATGATAATCTTTGTGGTTCCATTCAGTTAGGTTGTTGATCTGGTCCTGCCACTGAGACAGCTCTCTGAATTGTTGAATGATGTACAGTATCTATTGACTGTGCTGCTGCTCTTAAATAATCAGCTATGTTTAATATTCTTAATCATCAAATACCTTCATTCTGATTATTGAATTGTTGGGCGTTATTGAGGTATTTATTGAGATTTTTTAAATCTCTTTTTTCTCTCATGTGTCTATGCACAACATAGTCTGTAGAAGGTTAGATACCACTACACAAATTTAATTTTGGCTTTTGGGGTATTGATCCCTACCTAATTGTTGAGAATGCAGATCCCCACAAGTTGCATTATTTGGCATCCACAGCATTTTAGCTGTATCCACTATTCTGACAGTAAATTTAAGGTTGAGAGCCTTTCATAATCTAGCCTCACAGCTTTAGAATCAGGTCCTTACTCAGTGATTTATGGATGATTTTCTAATTTTAATGGTGGCCTTAAAACTTTTTTATTTGGTGTGGAGGAAAAGACAAAATCAGAGGCATCTGGACTAGCTTTGATAATAGGTTTCTCTTAACTTCATGGTCATGTTAAGTAAAATTGGTTAATTTTACTTAATTTAATTAGTTTAATTTATTGTAAATACTTGTTTGGAATTCTCTTCTTTAGAAGTGAACTAACAAATTTTGTAATATGTCAGTTTTGTAATTTTTTTAAAAAAAATCATTAATTAATATTCCTTTATTTTTATGCTATTCTAGAATAAGAGTAAGTGTAAGAATAATAAGAATAACAATAGATTTGTCTGTCCCAGATCCTTGGAAAGCACTCAATAGGTAGACAAAAATCCAAATATCTGAATGACTGTGCAATGAACCATAATATTGGTATTAGATTTCTAGCTAGATTTCTTTAGAAGTGAAATTAAAACTCCTTGAAATTAGCATTGTATTATGCTCTTTATAGTTCTAAGACCAACTTCTATGAATGTTTTCTAGGTTCTTGATGTCCTGTGCTCTCTTTGTCTCTGTAATGGTGTAGCAGTGCGTGCTAATCAGAACTTAATATGTGACAATCTTCTTCCTCGAAGAGATCTGCTATTACAAACACGGCTGGTGAATGATGTGACAAGGTATCATTATATATCAATTATTAAAATACTTCATCTCTGTAATAGGAATTGAGCAGAAAAATCAGTCACAACTGATATGCTGTGTGAGGATACACAGCGGTTCTTTGTCTGTTATATGTTTTGTTGGATCTGTGATTTTGTCAGTGATTTTATTTAAGCATTGCATCACATTCCCTCTTTGACTTGTCAGTAAAATTGAGTTATAGGAGAAAGTCTTGAACACAGAACAGCTGAATGTCCCAGAAGCAAAATGTTATACTCATGAATTATTATTTATAAAGATAATTTGGATATTGACTTTACCCTTATATATTAGATAGTTTGAAAACAATATTTGATGACTACTTTATTGTTGATATATTAACTATGGTTAGCATGATATGCATGATACATGCATATTTTTATTTTTCAAATTTAGGAACTGCCTATCTCACTCAGAGTAACCCTGAGCAGTTTATATAATTAAAGTATAAAAACAATATAATAATATAATACATAAGTAAAATGGGAGCTAACTAAAAAAACAAAGATAGAATAAGTTAAAAGGCAGAGGCAGCATCTTTCAGATACTAACCATTTCCAGGGTTGAATACCATTCTTCAAGTTCCAAGAGAGTTGGCAGAGCCAAATTTTGAAAGACCAAAAGTTGGGCTTCACCCCGGAGAGGAGAATATTCCATAGGATGGGGCAAGAGTAGAAAAAGCTCTCTTCCTGTACCTTAAAATTATGGTATATATTTTAACTACAGTGTGTTTTATATGCTCTTCATTATCTTCTTTTTTAGCATAAGGCCAAACATATTTCTTGGAATTGCTGAGGGCTCAGCCCAGTATAAGAAATGGTACTTTGAACTAATCATTGATCAGGTGGAACCATTTTTGACAGCAGAACCTACACATTTGCGAGTTGGATGGGCCTCAACATCAGGCTATGCTCCTTATCCTGGAGGTGGGGAAGGATGGGGAGGAAATGGAGTTGGTGATGACCTGTACTCCTATGGCTTTGTTGGTCTTAATCTGTGGTCTGGTAAAAACTTATTTAAAATTTGAATCACTGCAAATAATATGAAAGTTTGCAAAGTAGAATTGTTTTCTTTTTCTTTTTAAGGATTTTTTTCTTTGTATCCTTGAAAGAACAATTTTCTCTCTCTTAATATTCATGATTCAAAATTGAGTATCTATAAAGCTGAATTACACTTGACTGCAAATAAAAAGGAGGGCAAAAAGAATTAATACTTCATCTCTACTTGTTTTGTGTCCCTTATTAATTTGTTTATTTATTTTATTTGGTTTTATTTGGGAGCTATCATGTCTATTTTGTTTGGCTTTGTTTAGGAGCTATGCTGAGAATCCAATGAATAGCAATCATGAACAAACCCAATGCTAAGGGATTGCACACTGAAAACTTTTGTTTTGTTAAATAAAACAGAGCATTGACAATTTATAGTACTGACAATTTAATAAGGGACAGATGAAAATGAGTTTTCTTTGCAGCTTGCATTTGATGCTGCCTGCCTATGGAATTCAAAAATAATTCCATTGATGAGTAAAAAGAACTATGTGCAAATTTGCATTTAACTATAACAAACATTGTCTCCCTGCAACCATATGATTTCTATATTTTTCTTTAAAACATTCATTTCTGTGTGCCAAGAATGGCACTATAAAATTAGGAGTATGCCATTTAAAAGATAATTGAATCTTGATCTGTAAAAAAGATATAGCTATCTGTAAATTGGAATAATATTGCAGTTTCTAAATATTTTTCAGTTTTTATTCTTGCAAAAATGATTTCTTTAATGTGAAAAAATATCTTAAATATTATGGAAATTTCACAGTTCTTCCCCCGCATTTCTTAGATCATTTTTTCCTATGATTCTCTGCTTATTAGGCCGAATATCCAGAGCTGTTGCATCCGTGAATCAACATTTATTAGCATCTGATGATGTGGTCAGCTGTTGCTTGGATTTAGGGGCACCCAGCATTTCTTTCCGTATTAATGGACAACCAGTGCAAGGAATGTTTGAAAACTTCAGTACTGATGGACTTTTTTTCCCTGTGGTGAGCTTCTCAGCTGGTGTCAAGTAAGGAAGATTCTTCTTTTATATCAACATTCCCAAACAGCTGTATTGGATATTGTTTAATAGGGTTAATGTACTCTAAGGTCATTTACAGTTGTCAATCATTATCAGAAAAATCCAGATTTTTAAAAAAAATCAGAATATGGTGAATGAAAGCTAACAAAGAGAATTTTTACACTGCCTATTTTTGGTTTGGATTCTCCTAAATCTTATACTAAATGAACTCATTATAATAAGCCCAATAATGATCTATCTGAAATTATTCACTCCCTCTTATATATCACTGCAGAACTGCTTGAAGATAATACTATTTTTCTTTGGCAGTGGTGACAAGAGGTCAAGTTCTCTTCTGACATACAAAGATTAAACTAACAATGATACATTGGTATGATTTATTGATCTTACCTTTCCTATATTCTTTCCTTAAACAACAACATTTCCTTTAGAAATTTTAGAGATTTAGCTACCTATGAAAAGTCAAAAATTGTAAAAAGACTTTCAGAGGGATGCAACACTCTTGAAATTGATAAGATATGGGTGCATGATCACAGAAACATCAAACGTTTTGTTGCAAATAGTCAACAGGGTCACAAGAAATGTGTTGAGAAAATTAACTGCCAAAGATTTGGGAAGAATCAAATGTGAAGTTACCAAACACCCATTGTTCTCCAGTGCTGTCATATTCCAGAACTGCAATCTACCCGGAGTGCCCAGAAGTACAAGATGTTCAGTGCTCAGAGACATGGCCATGTTAACGAAAGCTAAAACCAGACCATCACTAAACAAGACACATAAGTTCAAATGGTAAGACTGGGCCAAGAAATACCTGAGACAGATTTTTCAAAAGTTTAATGGACTGATGAGATGAGAGTGACTCTTGACATACCAGATGGATGGGCCTGTAACTGGTACAGAGCTCCACTTTGGCTTGGACACCAGCAAGGTGGACGTGGGGTACTGGTATGGGCTGGTATGATTAAAGATGGGCTAGTTGGACCAAAATCGACTCCCAAACCTACTGCCAGTTTTAGAAGACTCTTTCTTCAAGCAGTGATACAGGAAATATTCTACATTTTTCAAGAGGACCATGATTTTTATCATGATCTTGCAGGACAATGCTCCATCACATGCCTTAAAGTACTCCACTGTGCAGCTAGCCAGTAAAGGCCTTAAAGATGAAAAACTAATGACATGGCCCCCTTCCTCCCCTGACTTAAACCCTATTGAGAACTTGTAGGCCATTCTTAAATGGGAGCTTTATTGTGTAGGACAGTAGTGGCAAACCTTTTACTTACCGAGTCTTATTTAATTTCCAATGTTACATAATATCTGTTTTATATTGATCACCAATTTGTAATATCTTTAATCACCCACATTGCATTGTATTTCACAGACTTTATAAATCTAACAATATTATGCATATTAATTTTAATTTACCATTTTCTTTTGTTCAATTCTTAATCATACTTTCCCTTCTGGAATCAAATTAAATACCCATTTGCTTGAAGGGTGGTTAAATGTTTATATAGTATAGACTGCCAATGACTTTCTGTGATAGAAATAGTCTTGAGGAAAATTTATTTCTGTGTTACTAAACTTAGTGAATAACTATCTCATTTGTCAACAAAATGTCATTTGTCTGAAATAACCTCCATGCAGAAATTTCCAATATTATTTTCAAAATCAGATTTACTCTGGTAAGAATATTCACTAAGGAGTTATTTTAAGCAATCGACTTCCAACATAAAGAATGCATTCATAAAACCTTTAGTGGAAGAATATTATTATGATCTCCAGAGAAATAGTTGTTGCTTTGTCCAAGCTGCAGCAAAATGATACCTTAAAGATTAATATCTTGATTAATTTATAAGCTTCTGTAGCTTATATGTTCATGCATCTGATATTGCTGTATATTATATAATATATCTGATATTGCTGTATATTATATAATAAGTGTTTCTTCTCATCAACATTCATTATTGTCTTTGCTAATAATAAATTGAGTAAAATAAATCCAATCATAGCTTAAACTAAGAAGCAGGCCTTTGATGTATGATTTCACACTTTCAGCAGAAATTGCAAATAGGCTTACAATTAAGTGACTAAAATTAATGGAAATTATATGTTAATTTAATTAGAACTTAAACTTGTAAATACCTGCTTAACTATGGCAGATAAAATGTGACTCCATATTAAAGATTGGCAGAGTACTAAAAGAGGTTTGGAAGATATCTCCAGGGATCTGAAGGTACCCCTTTGCTATTCAACCATTAGTTAGGTTTTTCAGTGCCATTTTGCTTTCTCTTGATTTATATATTTTGCTTACCATACATAAAAATTACAGTGACTGTTAGGCAGGTATAGGTTTTGTGTTTCTGGGAAACATTTATGCTTAGGTAGATAAATTCACTGTGTGCTGAAAAATAAAGTGAAAGACTATAGCAAATACATCAATCTCACTTGCTGAAAGAAAATATAACAGTCTAGATGTGTTGACATGAAAAGTCAACATCTTGGAGATAAATGCCTTCTGTCTTTTATAATTGAACAGGTGGTGTGTTAAATAGTGATGCTGGAGGGCTCCTCTATCTAAGACTCAACATAGTGTTGCAGAAAAAGAATTATACATTTGACATGAAATACCTTCTAGAAATGTCCTCACATCTGCTCGGGTAGTTAGGAAACAAGCCTAATAAGATGTGTTGAAGTGAATGTTCTGATCATTTGTGTCATTTCTAATAATAAACAGATACTTTTCATTAAATATTATTTTAAATATTTGCATAATTGTGCTTTATAGTCTTATGCTTCTCTAATGAATTCATAGTTTACAAGAGAATATTAGTTTCAATACTGTATATATTTATTTTGTGTCTTTTACTTTGTGTATGAATAACAGAATAAAGAAGTATATTATGGAATTCATAATATATTTTAATTTTCTGACAATCTCATTATAAATAATATTCTTTTAAAATGTTACCATGGTAGAAACAACAACAGAATAACCGGGTATCTAATTCTCATGTATATTTTAGTATTACTAAAGTCTTTCCTTCCTTTACTCAAAGAAAATACCCCACATATTTTAACTATTGTTCAACATACACTATTACTTTTACAAAGAATATGTGGCACATTATATAGTAATTAATACTATTGTATCGTACTGTATAAGCTGTTCAGGAGCTCAGTATACTTTAACAGACCTGTGGAATGAAATTCTGAGAAGCGAGTCTTTCTGTTAATAAAATTCTTCATGGGCTTGGATACAGAGGATGATTCTTGAGATTAAATTCATCATGGGTGAAACATTGAATATTTAAACACAAAGTAGAAAAATTCTAATCTTGAATAAACTTCTACCTTATCTCTAGATTCAGGTTATCAATTTTGACAGACAATGAGAATGTCTGAAATGTAGTGAAGGTTAGTCAAGAAAATTATTGGCCAGTCAAAAATCACGTTCTTGATGAGATGAAGACTTGAAGGATGGAGATGAACCTCCATTTGACAACAATATTTAAAAGCCAAAGAGGAAGTTTGATAATGTCTTTGCTTTGATGGAATATACATTTCTATTCCTCCAGGAATCTATACAAATAAATAGGATTCTTCTGAATACTTTTTCTTGATTCCTATCTGAATAAGCTAGTATCTGGGCATTACCAAAACTTCTGGTCCTTTCCTTCTAGCCTGCCTGGTCTGATGATGCTCTAAACGCTGCCTTGACCTATGTTAACTCTCACTTATAAACTCATGAGATCCTGTGAAAATGTCCAAGCTTTCAACATTATGTCTCCAGCTTTTGTTTATCCTGATTGTCTACTTGTCTTCATCTTAGCAATAACTTCTTATCTTACCCTCACACTTCATATTGTTTGTGGCTGCAGTAGTTATGCTATGAAAGCAAACACAAAAAGTTATGTACACAAGTTATTTTAGCCACATGCTGAGTTTCAGGTTACCGTAAGGCAAATAATTTTCCAAAATGTTGGGTAGGATGAGATCGGTGTAGGATGAGAAGATTGAGAGTTACATCAGGCAAGCATGGCTCTAGTGGAAAAAGAGAAACAATTGTAGAAAATAATTAAATATAAGGAACTGTAGAATTGTAGGAAAAGTAGAAGGACTGTAGAAAAAGAAGCAAAGATAAGTGCATTGGGTGCAGTACCAAAACATCACTTGAACACCACTGTGATTGACAAAATCTCATCATTAAACAAACAAACAAACAAACAAACAAACAGAAAAAAACTTAGAAAATCTGTGCATTGACAACATTTTCCAGATATTAAAATATTGTCGCAGGGTGTAAGCTGTTCCAAGTAAAGGAAATTAAAACGAATTTAGAATAATATAGTGTACCTCTTCATTTATTAGCTATAATTAAATGGCTTACAAATGAGTTTTTGAGATAAAAGGGAATTTTTATATTGAATTACTGGAGAGTGACTTTTTAAAAACAATAACCTAAACAACCATTCCTTAAATATTACCCTTTTTTTCTATTTCCATTTCTTTAGAGTGCGTTTCTTAATGGGTGGCCGCCATGGAGAGTTCAAGTTTTTACCTCCTACTAGCTATGCACCTTGCTATGAAGCTTTGCTTCCAAAAGAAAAAATGAAATTGGAACCAGTAAAGGAATATAAGAGGGATTATGAAGGAATTAGAGATTTGCTTGGTACTACTCAGTTTCTTTCTCAAGCTAATTTTATTCCTTGTCCAATTGATACCAACCAGGTAAGTTTAATTAAAATATTATAACACATATAATGAATAAACATTTAATTTATCAGGATATCTGTATTTAGTAATAAATCACTTTTAGTTTTTATTCTGTTATGTCATTATCTATCTGTTATGTCATTAACTATCATTAATTGGAAAACATAGAGGACATTGCTGAAAAATTTTATCTTGATAAAAATTTACATATTTTCTTCATAGATTGTTTTGCCTTTCCATCTTGAAAAGATTAGAGACAAGCTTGCTGAAAATATTCATGAACTCTGGGGAATGAATAAAATAGAACTTGGTTGGACCTATGGCAAGGTATACTTATGAAGAATTCTTTGTGAGAAAATCACTCATTGCATAGCTTTATTTAATTACAGGAAACAGATATATTCTTGACACAATAATAATGAAGGTTGTTTTTAATTGCAAAGTTGAAAACAGAAGAATTGTGTCATGGATAATTTTTTTATTCTTCTTCCTTTCCCAAATACAAAACTAAGGTGTTATATAAAAAGGAATTCAGCTTAGAGAAAATTAAAATAGTAATAGATTTTCTCTGAAACAGGACGATTCTGATTTCTTTGTATTCAACTCTAGAGCCTCCTTCAACAAATCTGAAGAATAAGTAGTAGTAAATAACTAAGGGAAAATTGTGATCATGCAGATATTTTTACTTCTTTCACATAGTAATACAATAGTCTTAGAATGAGACCATAATTTATTGTTAGACCATAATAAATTCCAGACCGGCCATAAGTGTAGTATTCAAGGTCTATGTATGGTTTTTGGGAGATGGGTCTGGAACCACATGAGTTATATTCAGTAGGGTCAATAGTCTTACATGGCAGATTCCTTGAGAATTCCAGAACTATTGACTAGATTTTGAAAAAAATTAAAACATCAGGAGAATGGCATAAGACTAACGTGAAAACTGAATGGATGCATTCATCATGAGTTGAGCTCAAAGTAAAGGCATCTTGTGTCTGCTCTGAAGGCAGCTAGGCAGTTTTCATGCACTTTTTATTTTCCCTGCATCCTTTTACTTAAAGCAAACCTATAATCTCCATTCCAAGTTGACATTTACTGATTTGCAGTCTCATATTTACTTATTGGCAGCCCTGAGGAATATTTTACAAAACAAAAAGTTGGAGCTTTAATAGCTGGAACATTCAGGGGAGGAAAAATGCCCACAATGACAGGGTAATAAATAAGTCCAGTTTATGAGTTAAAGATTGTTACACCATAAATAGAGGTTACTTGGCAACCTAGATGCCTGATAAGAAGTTTCAGATCCAAAACTTTTGCCAATGTCACATGTACAAGTTCTTCTCCTCCTTTGTCCATGAACTGGGCAAAATTTTGTTGTTGTTGTGGCCTTCTTTTCCTGATTTGATTAAGTGTCATCAAATAATTTTCAAATACTAATGACCACATAAAAAAAAATTATCCATGATCTTTTCCTAATGCATGCTAATATTATTTTTCAACTTTCACACCCCCTCATTTTTTTTCACTCCAAATAGGATTTACTATATCCATCTCTAACAAATCACCATCTGCCAGTTCTGCTTAGTTATTGCTGAGCCCATGTCATCTGCCCAGGGCAGCATATAAAATAAATTAGATAGATAGATAGATAGATAGTCTTCTTCCTTGAAATTTCCATTTTATTGATGCTCCTTCCCAGGATTTCGAAGGTTCACAGTTAGCCAATTGCCTTAAAATTGCTTTATATGACTTTATAAGTCAAAAGAAATGCATAATATTATGAGGAATTAAGGTTTAGTTCTACAAAACACCAGTTATATCTAAGCTATACAATAAGTCATACAATTTCTGTGGTAAGAATGCCCAAGTATAATTTAGTGCTGCAGGTAAAGTTTCTTCTGGTATGTCCAACTGCACAACAGTTTTTGAACAAGCGCTAGGTAATGCAGTTACAATCCCAGGATTTGCTCCAACACATGGGACATTTATCCACAGCTTGTAGAAGAAATATCTAGATGAATTTTCCAGTGGCCATGCTGACATTATGGGATAGTAATTCTGTCTTAGAAACACCTGATTTGAGGAAAGCTGTTCTGCTTTAAAACTCTGATGGATGACTGTGGTATATTTGCAGAAAAAAGGGGTCTATTTTTGTTGAGCAGAAGTTGCTCTAAGGTTACTTACAGTCTCTTTCATATGTTGTAGATACGAGATGATAATAAAAGGCAGCATCCTTGTCTGGTGGAATTTTCAAAATTGCCTGAAACAGAGAAGAACTATAACCTGCAAATGTCAACAGAAACTCTAAAGTGAGTCACAAAACAGAAGGAAAACTATTCTGTATGGTCTATGGAAATTCTCAATCATCCAGGTCATGATTGTCCCAAAGGTGTTTGTTCAAGAGGCAACAGGACTTTATTCTGTAAGCTTCAATTCCATAAGAAAACATTCTGTTTAGTTACTTTTTATGGGCTGTCTCCAGATTTAACCATTGATACATTGGTACAAGTTAGTCCTGACAAATTCATCTTTTGTTTTTTATACAAGAGACTATTAAAAAGTACCAGGGCTGTAGGCTAGACAGGAAAGTTGAAAATATCCAGGAAAAATACAATGGCGAACTACTCATGAAATATCCATGGAAGTGATCACAACCTGAAGCAACCTTAACAAATAATAAATATATTCACTCCCCATTAGCATTATTCAAGAGAACAATTGATCTTAAGTTTTTTTTACATAACATCTTATCTGATAAATATTTCCATTTCGTTCACAATTAAACCTGCACATTTACTTCCCTACTAGTATCCATCGTCCAAAATCACATCTTCATTCAGATATATTACATTCTTCTCCTTCCTGCTAGTTTGCCAGAGAGACAACATGTGTACCTCTTCCTTTAATCCCATTATAATATCATGATCTTGAACATGTACTCCTCATATTCAAAACTACAATCTTCCATATTCTCCAGTCATCACCAAAGATCCATTAATATTGACCTCTACTATCCATTAAAACTTGATGAAAAAGAGTTTGTCATAATGCTTTTTAATAAGATAGAGAATGCATAGGGTTCGTTACTAGCATTAGCGGTATTCATACCATGTGCAGCATACTTTGCTAACAGTATGAAAGGGATTTTGGCATCCCAAATATGATAATACTATTGCGTGCAAACTAAAATTTCTAATCTCAAGGCTCCCTTGCATCAGATGTTTGCCTTATTCCAATAATTAGGATGCAATATCCTGATGCATATTTAGAATGCATGCTATACTTATATTTTACAATTGATTCTATTTTTATAGAACTCTTTTGGCCCTTGGATGCCATGTTGTTCATGTAAATCCAGGTGCAGAAGAAGATCTTAAGAAAATCAAGCTTCCTAAAAAGTAAGCTCATTTATAACAATGGTTGCCAAAAGATGTTTTATGTACAGATTTTCATGTAAATTGTTAAACATAGAGGAATCAGTAACTAACTATATGTTTCTGGGTACAAGCAAGCATTTTGTGGTGCTGCCTCTTGTGGATAAGAATAGGCAGTAGAACATATTGTTAATATCAAGTCATGCTGTTTAATAGTTTAAATCTTCAGCTGATGCATGGCGGTAAAAAGGACAAGCTATAAGGTTTATTTCACCATAAAAGGTGTTCAAATTTAAAAATTAGTAATTGGAATCACAACCCCACCATATACATTGGACATGTTTAGTTACTTGCAACATGGATTCATAATCTCATTTTCTGAAGAGTTGTTTGTTCTTATTTGGAAGAATATGAAGGATGCATCATTATTGATCTATGGTAACTATATACCAAAAGTGTCTCCTTCTCTTAGGAATTATTTGGTTCATATGAATTTAGTATGAAAGAAGATAGAACATATTGATTTGGATTTAAAATCCCTATTAATAATTAAAGCAGACTAAACATTTATTAAATTATAGATGTACCCAGAATATTCTCAACAGCTCTTTGATTAATTAAAATGTAGGTCCATCTTTTTTCTGGTTTACAGTTACATGATGACAAATGGGTACAAGCCAGCTCCTCTTGATCTTTCTGAAATTAAATTGTTACCTTCACAAGAAATATTAGTTGATAAACTTGCAGAGAATGCACATAATGTTTGGGCAAAAGAAAGAATAAAACAAGGCTGGACCTATGGTATTCAACAGGTAAAAATGACTTTAAGAGGTTTTTAAGGAATATTTGGGTGATTATAAAGAAAGGATCATATCTAACTGAAGCAATATTATTGGGTAATATTATTTCTTAATTAATACTTAATTCTTGACAAATATTATACTTATCTGAAAAACCTGGAGTTGTGTGTGCTATTGTGTATGGTAGGACAGCCTGTATTAAAAAAAATCATTTTCACACTTAGTTTCTCTGTGTTTTGGAGCATAAATTTTATTTATTTAGTGCAGTTTGAAAACACACCAGTTCTTAAATGAGTCTGGATAGCTTACCAAGGAAAAAGCAACAACAACATATACAGTATATAGAAGAAAAACTCCACATTGGTACATAGAATGGACTCTAATGTAGTAGTGCAATCAGTTCTGGGATTAAGAGATTCTTTGGAGTATGTCTGGGTGATCATTTGGAAAAGAAAAGGGAAAGAAAGTCCTGTTCAAAAACTGAATATCTCTTCCCTTAATCATTATACTCCTAGAAAATAGCAATTTAAGCATTAAAATGTACTGTTCTAAATTGCTGTGTATGATTTGAATGCTATATTTGTTGCACCTCTTCTTTTTAGGATCTTAAAAACAAACGGAATCCTCGGCTGGTTCCATATGTGTTATTGGATGAACGCACTAAAAAATCAAACAGAGATAGTCTTCGTGAGGCTGTTCGGACCTTTGCTGGATATGGATATAATATTGAGCCACCAGATCAGGAAATAGGCATGTTAATAAATATTTTGTTATTAGCATTTTTGGAAGCACTAAAATATTTGTAACATGTTTTTTCTGTTCCTTTAACCGTCAAAAATATCCTGTAGGATTATTCAGTATGTTGATGTTTGAATCTACGAGGAGAAGAATTTATTTCACCCAATGTGACATCTTTTAAATTTCATGTTAGCATTCAATAAATGATGGGTAATCTTGAGTACATAAGAAAAAGAAAAAATATATCTTTGGTGATTGCTGTAGTCTTCTTTCCTCAAGCCAAAAAGTGAAAATAATTTTCACATGGAATTAATGCAGCATTTTTCCCTATTGTGGTTAATGAAAATTTGCAGCCACTCTTTCACAGCCTCTCTTGACTTATTCACTGTGTGTTATCATATCTTCCTTTCCCAGTATAGACTGCTTTCTTTCTTTCTTTTACTGTGAGAAGAAGGAAAGACAATGAGAGGAAGAAGGAAAGACAATGAGAGGAAAAAAGAAAGTGCAGAGCTATTATTTCAAGAAAGAATAGCTAAAGAGCTTTGCTTTTCTGAAAAATGTTGCTTCTCTAAGAGGAGCAGATGCATTTGAATATTAAAATACCCTCACTCTGAATTTTAATTTCTATAAGTGACACATTTTTGCTTCGGTATCATATATATTTATATAATTATCATACCAAATATAATTACTTACAATATATGTAAGTAATTGTTTTCTGGCCGCTTCAACATTTTTTTTTTTTCTGGTATGTAAAGAGCATCTGGACTGGGGGTCAAAAATGTCAGGTTGAGAGTTTAATCACAATGTTGCAGCTCCCATTTTGGGGGGGGAGGGGGGACACTCCTCCCTAGGTGCCCTTTCTGATACATCAGTTATACTAACTTTTTGCATTTTATTTTTTCACAGCTGATCAAACAGTGGAAAAAGTGAGCATTGATAAGATACGTTTCTTCAGAGTAGAGAAATCTTATGCAGTTAAGACTGGAAAGTGGTATTTTGAATTTGAAGCTGTAACCAGAGGGGATATGCGTGTTGGATGGGCAAGGCCAGGATGCCAACCTGACATAGAACTAGGAGCTGATGACCAAGCATTTGTGTTTGAAGGCTCCAAAGTTAGTATGTTTTATTATAATTGACTAGGTTTATACAGCATAGGTCAGTTTTATGTCATGGGCACGATTATCCTTAATAAATCCAGTCCATTGTGGGATGAAGCACGTAACACTTTAACTTCCAGTAGACAAAATTTGTTTTGAGTTAAAGTGCCCCCTCGTAGATGGACAAATCATGCAAATATCATAATTCAGTACAAAATAGGAGTTAGCTACCCTACTCACTGTTGCAAGAAAAAGAATTTAGGTTGTCTTTCCCTTGTGAAAGTAATTGTCAAAATCTTTACAGTTGTTCCTTTTCCTGTTCAATCTCCATTATTCTCACCTCATTGATGGGGTATGAGTTCATGAAGTCTTCCCAGTATTATTTATGTACAAATGTTTGGGTATCTAAATTCTGCCAGCATCAACCAATAAGAAAGCATGATGGGTTAGTTTCTCTCTGTTGTAGACATAGAGAAGGTTTGAAGGACTGAAGGGAGAGCCACTAATAAGGAAAGTATCTTAAAAGCACAGATTGAGCTCATTCCAATAAACTATTTTGAGAAAATTCCTCAGACAGGCCTCTTCTGAGTTTACACTAATGTAAAGTTAGGGAAGGGGGTGGCACATTCAGACAGATAAGTGTCTGTTACAGTAAAAGTAGATGTAGATCTGTATGACATTGGTTTTTTAGCCTGGTTTACCTTATAGGCTGATAATTGGTAATGTAACCAACTACTTAATCATAATTTAATTTATAATACAATTTATTACAAATTAAATTGCTAATATGAAAAAAGAAGTTAAATACAAGTAGGCTTGCATTCTATTAGATTGTGAAAGTGTAATTAAGCATTAAAAACATTTCTTGACATAATTCAAATAGACATCAGATAACAACAGCAATTGGGACTGGCATTTTCAAAATGTTTCATTAGAGATTGATGTGAAGGAGGTTTAGGTTAATTACAGCTAGGCTGATTTCCAGGAAAAATGGTTGATTATGATAAATATGTAAATAAACTGCTGATTAATAGGGTTGAAGACTTATAAGAGTAATATCTTGGTATTTTGCTGCCTTGTTTACTTTTTATATATTTATTCATCATACTGTGATGAACACATTTAAATCATAAATATGTAGCCCAGCTATTTGGTAATCTTCAAAGTTGATGCCGTTAACAATTAATGTCCAATCTGACTATGGAATATGGTTACCGTTCACTGAAATCTTCCTACAGAATGTGAATTCATATATGTGAATATATATCCTATATATTTTTGTTGGTTGTTAGCTTTCTCTTTCTTTCTTTCTTTCTT
>JAEANM010007358.1:0-17800 GCA_017656035.1 Myanophis thanlyinensis | reverse complement strand
TTCCATCGCTGCGCTCCCGTTCCCTCCTCCCCTTTCCATCGCTGCGCTCCCGTTCGCTCCTCCCCTTTCCATCGCCGCGCTCCCCTTTCCATCGCCGCGCTCCCGTTCGCCCCGCCCCCCCCGACGTCGACGCCCCGCCCCCAATGACGCCGACGACGCCCCGCCCCCCCGGCCGACGCCGACGCCCCCCCGCCGACCCCCCGTCCTCTTTTTTTGTTTTTCAAACATGGTCAGCCTAATGTACATGTAATATAACTGCAGGAAGTAGTCCAGGCATTTGCCAGGAGTCAAAACTGACTCCAAGGCACAGACACAGACTTTACAATATCATACAATTACATTAGCAACATTCTTATGAAGCTGTTAAGGTAGATTTTTTGTGCTCATTTATTTTACCCCTTGTGTTGTCTTTCTGGTTTCTACCCATGAAATAGCTGTTGTATAACTGTTCAGGGCATTTGTAATTTCATTATTACAAAATTTCCTATTTTGTCTATTTTTTTGGACCTAAGCAAGGAACATCTTGCTAAGTACCGGTATCAGCATAGATATTCTGTTGTTGTTGTTTTGGCCATAAGGTGGCATTTTGCTGCTTCCATTTTTAGATACCCCATCATGCATTTAAAATCAGCTTTAGTCTTTCAAAATGTTTTTAAAATATGAAATGAAATGAAATGAAAATTTGAAAACTTTCATTCTTTTTGGAGACTGCATTATTAGAGTTCTAGAAATAAATGAGTATGTGGATTTTACCTCAAAGGAAACATACTACTAGATATGGAATTAATAGGGAGGAAACTTCCCAAAAATTAGTCTGTATTAGCTTTTTACTTTCTTCCTTCTAAATTATTAGTAGTTGTTGCTGATTTGTGTTATCTCAGTTATCATGAAAAAAGGTCTCATAAAGCTGCTGCATCTAAATAAACCAAAAAGAGGTGTTCTAATATAATAAATGTAAAGCCAGTAAGTTTTACTAGTATGTAGCAGATTGTATTATTACTACAAATTCATTTGCAATCTCCTTATAGGAAATAGGAACAGGAGGTACTTGTCAATGGAAGATTTGTGGACTTAATCCTACTACAACTTTAGCTTTGTATTTTGAGGTGGTGAATCAGGTAAGATAAAAGTATCTGAACATCCTTTATTGAGAATAACAGGGCTGTAGAAAGGGAGTTACTGTAATTTTTCAATTAAGTGTTCCTACAGAGATACTGTTTTTATGAAAATAGACTAATGGCTTGCCTTAATTGACTTTGGGGAATATTATTTAAATATGGATATTAATAGAAATGAAATCTAGCAAAATTTTAGAGAAGAAGGCATGTAGTAATCTAAAAGCTGAGTTTTCTATAGCACATCTTTCAGTGTTTCTTTTAAAAAATTCCTACTTTATTTATAAATTGTTTTTCAAAGAAGAATCAACACATCAATAGAAAAACTGAGAAATTATGCTATCTGGTTTGTATCTAACTAAACTTAGTTCCCTAATATTTGCATATTCAAATAAGGCTGGTCAAACTGGCAATTACTATATAACTGTTTCCAGAAAAGGAGACCAGCAAATTACATTTCTGTTCTTTGCCTTCATCCTTCTCTGCTGATTCCATCAATTATAGTTTCCTGTATGAAAAATATGTTTTAAAAATGATAGATTAAAGTTATTTTAATCGGAGCAGAATAACAATATAAAATAAGAGTGTGGAAAAAACATCGATGAAATTGTTTTGTTTGACCCACAAAGATAAAGAAAAAAAAATTGTATGTTCTTCATTTGAATTGTGTCAATTTGATGAGACATAAGCATGTAAACAATCCTCTTTGATAAAGAATAGGAAACAGGAAGGTCTCACTTAATCTTATCTGTGCCAGAAATTCAATAGTACAGACAAATTAACATCAATAGTCACGAAGAAAATAGTGTTATTTATCTTAATCTGCTACATTACAGATTGCAATGCTATTACAATGCTAAATATAGCAATTGGAAATTTTTCTGTGTTAAGAATTGTTAACATGTCCAATTTAATATAGAACATGTGTTATGATGTGTTATCATTATCGATTAAGAACCATTTTTGTTTTGAGAAATTATGTGTATTTCAAAGGTCCAGTTTTAGATATATTTAGATATAGTTAAAGATGAGGAACTAATTTACGGATTTGGTAATTTAGCTCGCTTTTGGCAGGTAATTTTTAGAATGGATTGGGTAATGCAGTTACCTCCTTAAATTCCTTCCTCAGTGTCTTTGTGTCTTTTCCCTTGTCAAAACAGCACAATGCTCCAATTCCTCAAGGTGGACGGGGTGCAATTCAGTTTGTGACTCAGTATCAGCATTCAAGTGGACAAAAACGTATTAGAGTAACCACTATTGCCAGAAAGTAAGCATTAATTTTTGATGTAGCATTCCAGACATCTGAATGATATGTACATTAGTTAATAGTATTGAATAGGGAAGTGATGCTTTGATAGACAAGTTGAAATCTTAGGTTGCAATATTAACCCAGATTTATATACTTGAGAAGTTAGTTTTTTTATATAGAACAGAATTTGTTGGGAATGTGGGGAGAAAGAGAGCAAACACATGGTAAAACAATTGTTCAGAATTCATTTTGAATCAAGAGACATGTACACAATTCTGTTGAAGTACAAATTGGTTGGCAAAAGAAAAATTTACAATATTGGGGCATACAAACTCTCTGTATAGCGTTATATAAATTAGAATGTACATGTGATTGTAGCACCTAACAGTCCTAACTATTTGATAGTGAAGTCAATGAGATAATCAGATAGGACTACAAAGTAATAATAGTTTTGAAAGAATAAAAAGATAGTAGTTGAATATAATTTCTTTCTAGAGAGTTCTTTTTATGGGTTTTATCAAAGTATCCCTCATTCCTCTTAAATCTATCTCTTGGAATCTTTTCCAGTGTATTGGCATTCTTTGCCTTTCCAAATGTTTGTGGTTTTGCTGACAATTTATTTTTCTCTGGAAAAGCATATTTGGAAATGGATATAATGTATTTATCCTTATGCCATCTTTTCTCCTTCCATGTCCATTTGTGGATTGTTTTTAATTGTAAAAGTAGAATTCAAATTTTATAAAAGAAATATAACTCTTTCTGCTCAATTGTAAAGCTTGATAACATTTTGTTGAAAATGGCAACATTTTGCTTGCAGTGCAGATCTAATATGTATTTGGAATCCTGCAAAACTGCCCATGTAAATTAGGAAGGATCTTTCCTACATTGGATTTTATTTAGTTTTATGTTTGGAGGATAATACTGAGAACTATCAGTATTGGTCATATAATAGACATACATAATAAATATTGGGTATTATGTAGAAAGTGAAGTTGGATAAGGAATTAAAAAGCCCAAATGACTTACTTTGTGCAAAAAATATACTTTAAACTAGGATAAAGGTCACACATTTTGGATGATTTGGATAATTTTGAACTTGGATAATTTTGTTGCTAGTACAGTATGCAATAATACATATCTGATATTAAATTTCGCTGCACACATATTGTGCATTGACAATAAAGGATTGACTGATACCACTTTCTTCTGGGAAATATTAATTGCTGGTTGTTCTGAAAAGAATGCTGTGCTATAGTGTTGAAGATGAATATGAAGAAAAGTTCAGATTTGTTCAAGTGACAAAATTATAAATTACTGTTTTTGTTGCTATTTGGCTTAATTTGTGATAAAATAGTTGATTTTGTTTTGCAGTTGGGCAGATGCTCAGACACAGATTCAAAACATTGCAGCTTCTTTTGACCAGGAAGCAGCTGCCATTCTTATGGCAAGATTAGCAGTCTATAGAGCTGAGACTGAAGAAGGACCTGATGTGCTTAGATGGTTGGACAGACAGCTTATCAGATTGGTAAAGCATTCAAAATGTTTTAGAAACTATTTCCTTTCAAGGGTGAGGTCTTTTCAGAGATATTTATCCAGCTACACTTAGGACCTGAGTTATTGTTCCATAGTTGTTCCTAACCATTTGTTTCTATTATTGTAGACAGAAAAGAACAATTAAGATCCTATGTTTAAATACCAGGCACCATGGCAGTGATCTTGTATGATTAATTATTGCTAACTACTTCAAACAATTTTGTAGAAATCAGAGAATTGATAGAGATTCTTTTTGGCAGAGTAACAATTTGGAAAGCCTCTTTGAATATTTATGGATAATAAAAGTGTTTAGCCCACTTTTAGTTGATTAAACAATTCCTGTAATAATAGGGGTTTTCAGAGGTAAATCTTGAGCTGGATGCAGACAGAGCATTCCTGATCCTGAATAATTGGATAGTTTAGGAGATAGTTTTTATTATCCCTTTCTTACCCATAATATACTTTAGGGCATAGAGCCTCTTTAGAATACTCAAGCACACTAATGGAGAATTAACAAAAAAATCACCTCCCTCCTTTATTCTGACTGTTGAATCAGAACTTTCTGCCTAGAGCTTTTCTTGGGCTATGAACAGAATGGTTTCTTTAGTCCATTCTATAGAGAATAGGCTAGTGTACATGGTACTAATGCTAACAATATTTAATGATGTGTAAAGAACAGTATTTTGTTATTGATAATCCTTTCCTCATTTGTATCTAAGCATGAAATAGTTCTTAAGTAGTAAAATACCTTGTTAAGAACAAGTAGGTTCTGCACATACTAACAATCCAACTTAATATGCTATTTATAAAATAGCAATTGAATTAACAATGACTTTAAATAGCTGTTGTGAGTCCAATGGATTATGGTCCTAGTAAAGAAGTAGGTATTTTTAATTTAGTTCACTCAGGCTCTCATTTTTCTTATTTGCCAGCAGTAAAGTTCCCACACATCTTGGTGCATGTTTTCTTTCACTATGAAGTAGGTTCTGAATTGGATCTTCTGTTAGCCTCTGTTACTTATTTATAAGGAATATGCTGACTGCCACCTGCGACACTCTTTCCTAAAGCTGTGCTTTTTAATTTCTTTTAGAACTGAACATGTCCCTCTGTAAATCCAATGCTTTAAAAATACTAAAAGCTTAGTTGGGAACAATAAACACCTCAAAAACCTGCTCTCTGGGTGATGAAAAATATTAGGAAAATTAACAGTAATACTTTATTGTTTGGAAATCATAGTTGTGAACATAACTGAGAGCAAAAAAGTAGCATACAAAATAGAAGAACTATTATTTAGAGATATTCCTGACTATTAAAGTTGATGTAATATTTATGGATACAGAATGATTACTTTTCTGAAATCTGGTTTGCACACTTTTAGAGGAAGTTCTAGTACATACTATTTTACAACATAATAACATTAAAAATGGCATACTGAACACATTGACTTTGTTTTCATATCTCACAGTGCCAGAAATTTGGAGAATATCATAAGGATGACCCAAATTCCTTCAGATTTTCAGAAACTTTCTCCCTTTACCCACAGGTGAGTAAGAATAAAGCATGATTAAAGTCTGACAAAAACATGTTGTCAAGGCAGAGTAGTGCATCTTATGACAAATTAGGACTGAAATACAATAGATACAGTGGAAAATTATTGTGACCTGCATCTTGGGAGATTTTGAGGGAAGCAACTGTCTCCAGTCCTCTGTAAAAATGTTAGAGATGAGGAAGGCAAGAATTTAGAAAAAATTGATAGAAGCAAACATGAGCAGTTCTAGAAAAGGCTGCCTGAAAAGGTGCAAAACAGTAGGTTACAACTCTGTGACATTTCACTAAAACTGGATGCTGCTTTTTTTGTGCATGAGCTCCATTGGACATTTTTTTGGGGTGGTGGTGGTGATGGTAATGGGATCTAAACTTCTGCAGAAACCAGAGTCTTACCACTTAGACTAGAAAAGCAAAGCTGTTTTTTTTCCTCCTAAAGGATATTACTTGCTACTTTTCAAGAGTAAATTGATTGTGTGTTATTTGTGAATACTGCTTGATTTCATCATGAACTATAAGTTTCATTATATTTAAAAGTTTTATTATAAGATCTATATATTGAGACAGTATTATATGGATTAATCTATACTGTAACAGTTTCAAAAGGGGAATCCAAAACATTTTTCATTCAGATAATGTTAGTGGACTGATCTGAATTTGATGCACAATTAGCTTAAACATTTGCTTTATATTGGACTTGTTTTCTTTTGCAGTTTATGTTCCATTTAAGAAGATCTCCTTTCTTGCAAGTTTTCAATAACAGTCCTGATGAAAGTTCTTATTATCGCCATCACTTCATGCGTCAAGATCTGACTCAGTCACTTATAATGATTCAACCAATTCTTTATGCCTACTCTTTTAATGGACCTCCAGAGGTATAGTACATAGTGTGTGTGTCGGGGGGGGGGGGTGTCCAAGAGAACAGATTTGGCTTCATCCTATTTTTTTATGCATAAGATTGAAATACGTATATGTTAAGCCGATCAAATAAGTTTAGCATCAAAAACATGAAATAAAACAATTGAACATGTCTTAATTTGTCACAAAATGGTAGACTCAACATTGATTGACAACAATTGAAAGTGGAATCCTTTTTGTTTGGAATAGGAATTTCTAATTACTATCTTCCTCTTCCAAAATTTAATTTTGTGCAGTGCAAAAGTGGAAAAATTCCTTATTGAAGATTGCTTTCTAATCATGTGCTAAATGACATCAGAGGGCTATTCAATATTTGCTGTGGCCTGAAATTGCTTTTGGATGCTGTTCCCAAAAGTACCTAAAGGCGCATACTGCTCTGTTTTCTGAAGGGAAGATCAGGAATTGCCACCAAGTAATATTGGTTGGAAAAATTAAAACTACCAGAATTTTTTGGGAGTGGTATGGCATTTAAATATAATTCAATAAATAAAATAAGCTACAGGATGAGAATTCATTGCTTTTTCCATACACTTTTAAAATCATGTTTTTTAAAAAAAATTATATGTATGTTTAGAATTTAAATGAGGGTTAAATGTTATTGTAAAATATATTGCCTAATGAATCAAGGTATCAGTGGATCCCAAACATAGAATCATACACTTCATTGTATTATGATGATGATGCTTTTCTTACATATTTGAATTTGAAATTTGAATTTAGCTGTGAAACATGCTTATAATATTAATGCTTAAGCTATAATTAAACAAAAAAAGAATAGATTATAAATACTACTTTATTTCCTAACTAATTGGCACAAAACTGTCTTTAAACTTTTTTGATGATTTCGAGTATATTTAATGAAACATGTTTCCCCTTTATATTAGCCTGTTCTTTTAGACAGCAGTAGTATTCTGCCTGATCGCATACTTCTCATGGACACCTTTTTCCAAATTCTTATTTATCATGGAGAGGTAAGAGGAAATTATTGAAAAGTCTTTGAGTAGCAACTACAGCCAATATAAATTTTGCTATTTTTGAAATGGTACTCAGTCTCTGAGGAAACTTACCATTTAATTTGGGAGAAAAAGGGTTGTGAAATCAACAATGGGCAGGTTCAGAGTCAGAAGTGGGCAAAAACCCCTTCTTTCTCATTATCATTTTTTTCTTTTCCTGGCTGTATCTGTATTCACAGCTATTATCGTTTCTTTGCCTAGTGTGGAAGGGGCATGCTGATACATATACTGTATATGATAATATTATTACATGTCCCATAAATGGTTACATATGAGATTCTTTTTTTATTTTTCCTTTCTTTGCACTTTTATTTTGGTTTTTGTCTGATTCTTTTTTTTACTTTTTTACTTTTTCACTTTTAATATTAATTTTATTCATTTTTAAATTGAATAAAAATCATATTAAAAAGATTGTGACAGTTGATAATAAAAGTGCTATCTAGTATAGTCAATAAAAATCTAATACTACTAATAATATATTTTTTACTTTTGATCAATTTGAATTATTTGGCATGCATGGAACTAAGTGGGCAATTTATGATATAAGTATATTTTAGATATATGAATATTAAATACTCATAACCACATAACTTGAGAATATGAATGTATTGTGTTTTTGTTTTGAAGGATTTAATGAAATGCCATAATTGTTGAGTTGCTCTTAATAAAAATTATTGCAGTACTAAAATTAATCAATAGATAGTTTATCGTGGTATTATCCTCCACGTACTTTTTCAGTGTTTGTATTTGGTTTGTAGTTGTTATTTACTTATTTTAATACTATTTAATCCAAATCCCCTTAGAGTTGCCTGGTAATTGAGGCAGCATATTAATAATTGAATAATAATTATATTAAAAAATAATATGGTAATTGATTTACCTTGATCTCACAATCTTACTATTAAAACCGATTCATATTAAATTTTCACTAAACAGTGAATGTTGAATTTGCTGTCTAGACTATAGCTCAGTGGCGCAAATCAGGCTATCAGGATATGCCAGAATATGAAAATTTTCGTCATTTGCTCCAAGCTCCAGCTGATGATGCACAGGAAATTCTTCACTCAAGATTTCCAATGCCACGATACATTGATACTGAACATGGGGGTAGTCAAGTAAGTTACTTTGATTAATTCCTGGAGGGTTATTTGATAAATAAAAAGCAGATTGTTTTGGTATAGTTCTTTGGTAAGCTTTATTTCATATAATTAAAAGGAGCATGATTCAGTATATATTATCCTTTATGTTGAGCTTCAGAGAGACAGTCTTTCATATAATCAAACATACAAACAATGACCTTATTCCCAGTTGAGAACCACTTATGGAATACCCTGTAAATACTTTAATTTCTGTCATGCTTTCTCCAGTGCAATATTGGAATCATGTGAAACCTCTGATGTATTGAATTAGCACATTGTTGCTCAAAGATGTAGTATTTGGTTGTTAAAGTTGAACATCAGCATTTGGAGGTGTATGGTTCTTTTGATATACATTAGTACTTAAGAGTAGCATATTTATATACATAATAGATAGAAAACTGTTAATACTAATATACATTGATTTTGTTCTTTTGATGCATAAGGAAATATTTAGGTGAGGGCACAATGTATCAAAGACTCACAGATTGTCACAAAGTTTCATACAAATGCTAATGGTTAATGAGAATTGATCTTGTTATAGGAATCTTGACAGGTCTATATGTGACTGAAACAATTTTAACTATTATTTAATAAAATAATTCTTTTCTTTATTTCTTTCAAGGCTCGTTTTCTACTTTCTAAAGTAAATCCATCTCAAACACATAATAATATGTATGCTTGGGGACAGGTAAGTTTTAGCAGGATTAATCAAATTGCACAGAGTAATTAAAATTATATTATTTTCTGTGTTAACTTTCTGAGCATCTTCAAATTAAGGACTAAAGGGTTAGGGTTAGGGTTAGAGTAAAGACAGAAAGTCTTCTTTGAGACTTTTTAAGTAAGGCAAATTTCAAAGTTCTTAAGTGTAAATTTTAAAAAACCTTTTGTTCCATCATAGAATTCCATCATATCAAAGAATTTGATAAAACTGTATTAGATATATTTATTCTGTATATATCTACTGAAAATAGAGCAATAGTTTTATTGTATTATAGATTCTAGTAGACACAGATGCTCACTTTTTTAGAATACAGATTCGTGAAATCAAAGAACAATGTGCTCATGAACTAAATTGTAAAGCAAATATTAGGTCTGAATCCAAGAGACACAGTGTCAGTTTTTAAGCAGTTTTCTATTCTTACACATATTTTGCAAAAGGCAAACTTATTACATTTTGAAACAGTTATTTCAATGAGGAAACTAAATATAAGATGTAAATATAAGACCAGAAATTCCAACAACAGATACCTGTACCACAGAGCACAAAAGATTCCATTCATTGATGGCAAACTGGTTAAGTTAAAGGAACAGAACCCTGAGGCTAGGACGCACTCTTAGAAATAAGGATGTTGCTGTAAATCAATGTTTGTTTTACACTATGCTCACCTAACAATACTTTTAAATCTATGAAAAAAATGACCAGGAGGGGCAGTATTCCTGACAGTGCCACATGTCTGGAGGAAGAGCAGTTGCACATAGGCAGTCCAACTGGGGGTTCCCATTGTTCACAGCTTCTTTTGCTTCCTTGTAATAAATGTATGTGACACAAAGTCTTTATTATTTATTAGAAAATATATATATACTGTAGCTGCTTATCTTTCAAAAGGAAAACTGAGTGGTGAACAAAATAACACATTACATTAAAAACCATAGTTTAAAACTATAAACTTGTTAAGACCCCAGTAAAACTTACATCCATTCACCCCATGCCAGCTCTGTTAACATTGTAGCTTCACTGCCTGGGGAAAAAATATGCAGATATGCACTGCTTTTCTGAAGGCCAACAAGGCCAGGACTGTCTGTATCTCTGGGGAGAGGCTGTATCATAAGGTAGGCACCCTGGCAAGAAGGCTGCTAACATCTTCATTCTGTAATAGGAATCTGGAGCACCAATTCTTACAGATGATGTCAGTCTGCAAGTCTTCATGGATCATTTGAAGAAATTAGCTGTATCAAGTGCTGCTTGAAAAAAATGTGGAATTTCAGACATGCTGACAAATTGAAACATTTTCACTTTATTATTCTTTGTATGTAATTGTAAAACAGACTGTCCAAGCTGCCTAACTACATCTTACAACAATATAATTTTCAAGAGAGAGTGTTTATCATCAAAGGCCTAAGAACAAACATAGTTTTGAAAAGTAAATGAAATAGGAATATAGAGAGAAGTCTTTTAGGATGCCTTAGTCCATTGATAACTAGCTTTTTAAAAATGTTCTAATGGTGGAAAGTAACATTCTGGTTTGCACTGCAAAAATATGGCATAATCATGCTTATTCTTTTCACTAGCAGAAGAAATTGATAAAATACTACAAATCCAACTGGGTGATATCTGAAAATATTTATTTTCTCTGTTTAACTGTACGTGGATGTTTTAATAGTTTTGTTTTTCATTTTTGGTACATAAATTGTTTCTAAATGAAGAAACCAAGCAAATAGAGATTGAAAAAGAATTGTTATCCAGTTGTTATCCAACGCTTATATTTTGATAATCTTCTAGTGTCACTCTTGCTACAATTATTCAAACTCTATAAATTTGAGTGACTTCAGGAAAGGCAAATTAATATCCTATTCCTGTTGCAAATGTCTTTGCAGGAGAATACAAAATTGTACTATAAATTAAAAAAAATGTTTGTTGCCCAAATATACTTTTTTTGTTATATAACAGTATAAAATTGTGTGGTTTTGTGCTATGTTCTCTTTCTATTTTGCTATTAAATTATATAGGTAGCAATTCTTTTCAAAACAGTATTATACACTACATACCATAATGATTACAAATCTGATAATATTTAGCTTTGGTTTTTTTTTTTAGAAAATCTATATTTACACACATGTACATATCTTTAATAAAGTTTGTTTGTTTGAATACAAATTGCCTTGTTTTAGCTATTTCTATACTCAATATTTGATAAAAAATACAGATAGTCTTAAATATATAGATATCAAGACATATCCTCTGTGGCCTTGCATTATATATATTATAATGTGTGAGTTCCTTGCCCCCAAAACAAATATAAATTGAGCCAAAGGAGGAGTTTGACAATACATTTCAAACAACATTACCCTTTGCAACCTTGACAAGCATCCATTTTGACTCCAGCAGAAAGAGAGAGGGCATTTGTAGCTTGACTGGGAAAGAATAACGGCTCGATGCTTCCTCATTTTAGTTGGTCCTTATTAGAACTGTTACTTCACATGAGTACCTAGGAGGTCCTTCCCCCCCCCCCCAAACAATGTAAAGGTGCAGGTCCAAGCTATGCTTTTTACCCTTTTGAAAAGCAGGTTAAAATAATGTCAAATGGATGAAGCAGGCTGTGCTTCATTTTTATAAGTTGAAATTAGTAATTGAATATCAATATTAATGTACTGTCAGGTCTTAAATGAGGATAGAAAGAGTCTTAGTAAATCAGCCAAAATGTCTGCCTGGCTGAGCATTCCCTTTTCCTAAATGTGAAGCCCATAAGAATTTGAGCATGAATGCATGGATCTTAGTAACAACTTCTGTGATTCCATATCACAAAAAGGAGACACGTCACTGATTTATCTGTCACAATTTCTTGATCATTTTATGTCAGCCTACGATGTGATATTACTTTTTTTAGTTTAGTTTTCACATAGTTTTAAGTTTTGTTTTATAGATAGTTTTCTTGAACAAATTCCATCTTATTTATGGAATAGTCTACACTTTTGCAGTTCAGTTATGAACATTGGCACATTTTAACTATGGCTTGTGTCTGAATCCAGAATTTGGTTTTCTATCCCCAGAACATCTCTTGCTAATCGATGGACATGTACTGTATAGTAAACAGTTCATCCATAAAACAGACAAAAAACAATTAGATGAACAGAAAATACTTTAAACATGCATGCAAATTTGTGTTTCATAGGTTAGGATCTTTGAGATGCCATCAGTGGTAACAGTGATAGATAGCAAGCTTGCTATTTTGCTGATATAGAATGATAATTCTGGTTTGTTGAATAACATATTTAAAATAACTTTTGGTGCCAAGTTATTTGCATATATAGCCAATGTATTTTAATTTTGAATATATATGCCATTTTAGTGCTTGCTTCTCATGTTACATTCTTTTCCGGTATTTTATTATCCCTTTCAGTTTTAGCCACTTTGGAGCCATCTTCTAATTAGCAAGGCTTCTGTTAATTGATAGGGTGAATCTTCACAGCTGGACTGGGAGTGTTGACAGAAAAGTCTGTGGTATACTGACATTGGGGGTGGTAGCAAGTTGAATTCCTGTGCAAGCTGCCCCAATGCTGTGCAGAGTCCCTTAGAGCCCATTATTCTCTTCCCATTCCCATCTTGGAAAGATTTGGCAGTCTGGGTCAGGTATTATCCATAACTAAATGATGTGCAGCTCTATATCTCATTCCATGATTGATCAAACAATGTTCTGTCCTGATGCCTGGAGGTTTGTAGAGTTTGGATGGGGAGGAACAGACTTGGATTCAGCCTGAGTGTCTGTGGATTTAATAAGTTTCTGTTTCCAGGGATTTTCCAAAATTAAAGTGATGGGATTCTACTACCTTGGGCAGAATTTGTATAAAATTTTGGTGTTCTGGACTTTCTGCTGTTGATTAGTAAGCAAATGGCAGCTGTGCCAGGGGGCTTTGCTCAGTGATGTTTAATGCTCCTATTATGGTTTCTGGATTGGGAAGTCTGTTTATGGCTTAATAATCTTTTGTTTGGGCTAATGTATTCTTTATTATCATCTGGGAGCTACAGCTGGTCTAAAATGAAACAGTACAATGAATAATGGGAGTGTGTTATTTTGCTACATCTCTTTTACAAGCTGCATTGGTTACTAATTGGCTTTCAGATGTAATTCAAGATATTGTCATTTGTAAAGTCCTTCATAGCTTGGGCCGTACATACCTAAGCAAATACCTTTTTCTATTTATTTCTGTTCATCTGATAAGATCCCACGAGGTCAGCATGTTTCAGGTCCCATGGGCAAAGCAGTGCCATTTTATATGATCCTGAGATATGGTCACTCCTGTCTCCTGAAGTCTGCATGGTCCAAACTCAGTTGCCCTTTAGACTCTTGAAAACCAGGCTTTCTACCTAGTCCTGAAACAGGATTTTGTGATTTAAATGGTGATAATTGTGTGCTATTTCATTTTTTGGTTTCTCCCACTTCAGATGTTTATTATCTCCTTCAAATTGCATTTTTTGGGGGGGTGAATTTTAATACAGCTATATTGCTGTATGCTGTCTAGAGTTGCGGCAGTGATTGCGGCAGGGAATAAATCGTTTAAATAAGTTTTGAAAACTCCTTTCCTTGAGTCTTAATTAATTAAAACCAATTAAAATGAAGTGCATAATTGTGGGTTGTTGTTACATCCATTCTGTTAATTAGAATTGTGCAAGTCTTTTGAAAGGTGTTTTATTCTGTGGCCCTATTAAAAGTTTTGTTTGAGTAATAGACTTAGAGAATACAAAGTACTGGGAACTTCTGAAAGCTTCCCAGGATTTCCAAAACATTCACCTGCTTTTATATTTTGAGGAGGAATACTTTCCCCACAATAACATGTTTTTTCAAGGGATTTCTTTTGGATATTTTACACAACTGCATTATGCATTTATTCTGATTCTTTGCTTTCCATTCTAGGACAGTTTGTGTAGAAGGGGGTCTTATCCCATTAATTCGGGAAGAATTAGCAACAGTCAATTTTTTTGTATATCTTATCATTTGACAACTCAGTTATTTAACCATGCTTGCTGAATAATCCACAAACATTAGATTAATAAAATAATGTATACCATTATTCACATACCACATACTTAACCCCAACACATCAATTGTATCTTAATATAATCTGTGGATGAAGTTACAGTTAGTGCAAAAGCTTCTCTAGCCACAGTTATCACCTGCTCCACAAGTAAGACCTGTGTTTGCAAGAACCTCCAAATTGTGTACCATCTCAGGCAGGGTGAGTGCCATTTCATCCAGAATCAACGATGACATATCACATGAGCTGGGGGGGCGGGGGGCGGATATCAAAGATCTAGCCAGAACACTCCATTTTGCCATGGTTGAGCTGGAGCTGAGTTCTCATCATCCTTACCACCTCCAGATATGGTACTTGGTCAGCACCACAACATCACCTGCTCAGCAAGGGGCACAGATGTACAGCTGGTTATCAGTGTGTTGCGGATCCCGCATTTGGTGATGTCTGGGGCAGGACCGTAGTGACCACCAGAAGGCACACCCTGTCTTGTAATGGTTAGGGTTACTTCTGATTCTACTTGGCTTCTTACATGGATCAAGTAAAAAACTTATTTTTTTTTAAAAGGTGCATATTATTTTTGAGGAATTTAATATTAACAGTAAGAGAACAGATGTAGGAAACAGCTAGGGAGATGTTTGGATTGTAGATTTACAAATCATTTAAAGGACGATTGAAGAATAAAAAAAACAGATGGAATGTTTCTTTTTGGTCTGCAAAAACATGTAAAAGAGATTCTTCCTATCTCTAAAATATAATATAGTCTTTGTAGATCATAATTGCCTTGAAGATAACTCAGGTGCTGAGTACAGCAGTTAGATTTGGCAGTCGATGATAGATTATAGCACTGATCTTGTATGATATACTATTGGTAGTTGTCGAGATACTTTCAGATCAAATTCAAAGTGCTAGTCATTGCCTATAAAGCCCCCTATTGCATGGTGCCAGGTTACATTAGAAACTGCTTGATTAAAACAATTCTGTACATTCAATAAAATCATCTAGGAATGGTCTGCTTAAGAATCTTTCCCATGACAGGTGGGAAGATCAGGCATTGGGTGTTCTCACCAGTTGCCCCGTTGCTGTGGAATGCACTGCTGAATGAACTCTGGATGGTTTTTTGGCTCCTGATATTTTGCAAACAATGAAGGCATCTTTTTCAGTGGGCATTTGACACAGAATCCAATCATGATCAGACAGTTATTGCAGTTTTATGTTTATGTTAAAGATATCCAAATAAAGAAACACACAATCATTAAACAAAAAGGAAGTTGATATTTTCAAGAAGGGACTTTGTAGAAATAAAAAAGCAGTTGGCAAATATAGTTCATAATGAAAAAAAGAAAACAAAATAACAATAAAAAATAGAAAATAATAAAAAATAATACTCAAATGCTGTTCATTTGAATGGAATTTATTCACTGCTATTTTGTAACAATATGCAACATAACACTGATTAGTTTTTTTCATCAAACCATTGGTAGCTTATATACCATAAATGTTTAATATTCAGGAGAGATTCAGGAAATATCAAGTTTGTTTACTCACTGTCCTAGGTAAATTGATGGAAAGCACTAAAGAGAAAATTATCATATTTTATTTAATAAAACAAAATACAATATAAATTTTATTTAATTCTGTAGATCACTAGGAAAGAAGTTGAACATAAAGCTCAACTTTAGTGTCTTATTGTCTTTCTACAAATCTATGACATGCATTTTAGAAATATACAGTAAATGCATTCTAGCAATACTCCATAAAAAGAAAAAAAAAATCCTTTGAATTGCATTTCATACCTGGTGGCCTCAAGGACATCTTCCTATACCACAGAATGGATATTGTAGATCTTTTTCCTGGACTTTAATCATCTTTTCTGATGAAGAGTTTTTGGAATCTTGACTACTTTGTAACCATTTTGTTGCTTGAATTAAAAAACAATGTTTGAAAGGTGGATTTCATATTATTTTAATCTCTGTTTCATAGTGTTCATTTTCAACAATAAATGTTAAATGTTAATTTGTTGTGCTTTTATTTTTTTATAGCTAACCTAAATGTTAAAATATGAATAGAATATAATTCTTTATTGGCCAAGTGTGATTGGGCACACAAGGAATTTGTCTTCGGTGCATATGCTCTCGGTGTACATTAAAGGAAACGGTACATACGGCAGGAATCATAAGATACAACACTTAATGATAGTCATGGGATACAATAAGCAGTCAAATCATACTAAGAGACAATATAAATAATAAGGATACAAGCAACAAGTTATAGTGGGGTGGGTGGATGATGGAACGATGAGAATAATAGTAATGCAGACTTAATAAATAGTTAGACAGTGTTGAGGAAATTATTTGTTTAGCAGAGTGATGGCATTCAGGAAAAAGCTGTTCTTGTGTCTAGTTGTTCTTGTGTGCTTTGCCCCATAGCGTCATTTTGAGGGTAGGAGTTGAAAGAGTTTATGTCCAGGATGTGACTAGATGCATTATAGGAATGAAAACTATAATCTTCTGAGTGTATACACTCTACTCCAGTAATGGTAGTTTGCTCTACTCCAATAATGGTAATAGTTTGAAATAATGATTTAGAATAAACAAAACATATTGCAATGAATGGAAAAAAGTTAAAGCTGATTAAGGCAAAACTAACTTTAATTACATTAAACCTTAATTTACATTTCATTTCCCAGACAGATTATTCACAAAGTATCCACTAATTAGAGTTTTACCATATAATCATACACGCAGATAATAAGGCCACAAATTAAGATATAAAATCACAAGCGGAAGAAAATGAGACCCTCAGCAAACAGCACCATGAAACCAACATAGACGTCTGCTTGGAGGTAAGGTAATTAGAACCAGACTGGAAGCTTATTTACACTGCCAAAAAAGTTGAACGAAGAATGACTCTGAAATTTAAGGAGTACTTGGCATCAGTAAAGTAATTCAAAAAATATATCTTTTGTAGCCTTCATACCCTCATTGGAATAATCAGATTCTGTGTTTGTGCAATAATTTTGCTCCACAGCTTAAATTTGGATAAGAGTTCTGCTTTATTGCCACAAAGTACATGAAAAGCTGGGGATTTCACAAGCTCTTCTGATACACATTTCAGTGCATTTTGTACTATGTATGTCTGTGCATGTGATGAATAAAATTTGATTTGATTACCATAGTAATGTTGATTCTTCTCCCATTGTTCTCCCAAATATTTTGCTTGATGTCTTCAGAAACATTTTTTGGGAATTGTTATAGTTGAGAAAACAAGTTTCCTCCTCAGATGGGCAGTCTTTGTGTTGTCTCTATGTAAATGAAAGTCACGTGAGCAAGACCTGCTAAACTGATGGCCTTGCATGAAGCATGTCTGTTCAATTCCTTATATATCTTTGGGCATTCCTATAAGGAAAGCTACAGGAGCCTTATCTAAGCTTTCTAGAGCAGGGGCAGTGGTAGAATTCAATTTTTTTTACTACCGGTTCTGTGGGCATGGCTTGGTGGGTGTGGCTTGGTGGTCATGTGACTGGGTGGGCAGTTTCTG
>JAEANM010007357.1:0-17801 GCA_017656035.1 Myanophis thanlyinensis | reverse complement strand
GTACATCCAGGAGGACACCCAAGTTGCGAGCCCTCTCCGTGGGAAGTAAGATATCATTACCCACGGCCAGCGATAATGGAAGCTGGATAAATCTAGGTGCCGAAATCTTGTTTCTGCCGCAGACCTGGATGTGTGAAGGAGAAACGCTTCCGTGGTTTTCTAACCCTCAGATTCGGGCACGTACGTTGCGTGATTAACCTCTGTGTGTGCATCATGAACTGGTAGGATGCATTCACGTCAATCAACTTAAAATTGCTTTGCAAAGGAATTAGCCAAGTTCACCAAGGACGAGTCTCATTAACAGCTACCGGCTGTAATAATGAAAGGAAACATCTATATTTAGGGCTAGCGGGCTCTGAGGACCAAAGAAGACAAAGAACACTGAGGAGAGCAATGGCTTTCAACTACATTTGCCTTCCAGAGGGACTTCTGCCACTGCCGATAACGGAGTACTGGAAGTATCAACCAACATGTCTAATAAAGATTGGGAAGTCAGAAGCATGGTGATGTAGAATTAGTAGAGCTGCTTTTCTGGGAGGCTCTGGTGAAAATGTTCCTAATAGAGGATCACAAGTTGCACTTGGGCAGGGCTTATCATAGACTCCTAAGTCTGGAAGGGACCTTGGAGGTCTTCTAGTCCAATCCTCTGCCCATGGAGTCCTTATACCATTCCGGACAAATGGCTGTCCAATTTCAACTACAGCATCATCCTTGCACTCACATAGTTTGCAAACCAGGCACCAGATCCTATATATTGTTTTGGCTCCTGTAAATGCCCATTCTTTCCGTTGCTCCTCTCCTTGCTTTGTCCCACTTCCACTTGGGATCAAAACCAACCGGGAGAAACCATAATGCATTAAAAGTTACTCCACTTTCATGATTCCTCTCAAGATCCTAATCTGGGTTGTTTTCTAATGCTGAGCTGAGCTGATGAAACAAAGGGAAGGGTCCACTTTCACCAACCACGCTAAATTTAAATGCGGTTTTAATTTTGAATTAGGGGCAACTGTAGTTTGTAAACCATTTTTTGTGTGAATCTGGGAAAGATATTTTAGTTGATAAAGCCTGGTCAAGTGCAACTTTTATTACGTGGTGGATTTTTTTTTTTTTAAATGTTATAAGCTGCCCGGAGTTACCTATGTGGCAGGTATGAAAATTTGTTAGCTAGCTAGCTAGCTAGATAAATAAATAAATAAATAAAAACTTCTGAAACCTCTATTGTGGACATGTTCACCTGCTCCCCAGAAAAGCACACTGGAAAAGCAGCAGCTTCGCGCGAAAGACATTTTCTACAACTTTGATATAACTTTGTCCTCCTTGCTGTTTCTTAGAGTTCTCTGTTTTAAGGGCTTCGATTTCAGGCCCTTCTGATTTATATCTTCCTGCAGCTTTTACTGAATCTTCCCCATTTGAGACAGATGGCAATGGAAAAAAAAAAAAAAAACCTTGCAGCTCAGCTCATCTACCTTGATGCTATGTTAAAGACCTGCTTCCCCTCCAACCAAGTAAAAATCAATGTGAAGTTTGAGGAAACACATCCACAGCTTGATTAGGATGTCTCGCTTGTTCTGTAACAGCTACTTGAAGCCGGGGTAGAAATTGATTCAACTCCGTTAAATCTAAAGAGCTGAGGAAAGAGACCCATTGATGCGGCTGTTATAAAACTACTCCGCAGGAAACTCAGAAGCGTGAACAAACAGCCTAGGAAGCGTCAATAATTTGTACTCCGTATCTATATTTTTCATCTCTGAGAGTGAAAGAAACTCATGAGCGCGCTGCTTATCGAACACCCCCACGTGCTAGCTAATACTTATTTCATAATCAGATTCAATTGCACCACAACATTTTTTTTTGCAACCTGTTCAGTGCCTTCGTTACAGTTTGCCTAGCTACTCATAGCCTTCTTCTTCCTGAAGGAGGATTCTATGCCGAGGTGAAATTCAGCTGGTTCTAGTAGGTTTGCTAGAACCGGTAGTAAATTTTCTAACCAGTTTGGAGAAGACTGTCCGGTTGTTAGAAGAAATCTCATTTTGTTTTTTTTCCACTTTACAGGGTTAATCCTGTAAGGAAGGCAGGAAAGAAACATCCTGGTGTTGTTTCTAGCCTGATCTTTATTGCCCTGCTTACAGAAACTGCCCACCCAGTCACAGGACTCCCCAACCAAGCCCACAGAACTGGTAGTAAAAAGAATTGAATTCCACCACTGGGACAAATGTGTATAACCATAAAAACAGTATAAAAATCAAAGGACTACAAGAATGTCGTCTTCTAGCTGTAAATAATATATTTTCAAACAGAGACACCTGTAAATAGAAAAAGGCAACAGACAGTCAATAGCGTTTTGTCCCTGTGGAAATTTTTACTTTGAAAATCCCCTGGAGAACAGACACATCTTAGTTATTATCTTAAACCAGGGAACGCCAAACTTGCCAACTTTGAGACCTGTGGACTTCAACTCCTAGAATTGCCTGGCCACCATGGCTGGTTGGAGAGTTCTGGATGACAAAATCCACAAGTCTTAAACTTACCAAGTTTGGAGATCCTTGACTTAAACTGGCAGGATAGGAGATGGCTGTAGAGGCACAAGGTCACTAGGATTGAGCCCACAATCACCTAAAGGTGACTTATACTCACAGGTGGGTCCATGAGCAAAGCCTTCTTCAGTGGATCTTACTGTACAGGCCAGCCATGTCTCAAACCATGTTAGACTTGTCTCGCTAGAGTTTAGCGCCTGAACTGGATCTGGTAGGTGTCAGCCCTGAAGCCATCTTTTAGAAGAGTCTTCAGGACTGCCACAGTGACAACCGGGCAAGCTGTGGGAATGGGAGTGGGGGAGGTTGTCAAGAATTTGCAGTTACAAATTACAAAGTAGCAAACACATTCAGAAGCACATACATGTAACTGATTCAACAGGATTCCATTATATATAAGAAACTTCTCTTTGTATATAATATAACATGAAGTAAATATAAAATACCAAAAACAGTTTTTTTTCCAACCTTGTAACAAGTACAAGCAAACACAGGCAATGGAGAAAACAGTTTCAGTTTCAGAGCGGAAGAGCACTGAGGAGCCGGCCACACCCAGGCTCCTTGCTGTTTCAGGCAAATACTGTTTCCGTTTCCAAACAGCTCCCATTGGCTGACTTAGTTGCCATGCCTATTCATTAGCTGACCTTGTTACCATATCTCTCCCAAGTCATGAATTCTCACACACTGACAGAGGTAGAAAATAGTTTGGGGCATGTATCATAACAGTTCTTTCCCAGGGGAGTTCAAGGTTGTCTTGCAATCACCTGGGGAAGGCGCGTCCTAAAGTTAACTGAAGTTTGACTGTGACTGGATTGGGTCATATGATGCATATGCATATTGAGAGGAAGGAACTTTGATGTTGCTTGGGGTGGGGAAAATGTGGGGCTTTTAGATTTGGATTTTCCCCAAATGTGCCAATATGATATCTCTAATAAATCTATACTTTGAGGAAGATGGCTGCCTCAGAGTTTTGATTTTTTTAGGGGTGTCACTTGGAACCCTGACAGTAGGTTTTTGGAATATAATGCCTTAAAGAATCAATGTTACATGATCTCAGTTAAGGTCCTCTGCTTAATAATCTGACTGCTGTATCTGCACTAACTGAAGATTTTTATCATCATCTTCCCAAGTAATCCCACCCAGAGTAGAAACATAGACTAATGAGTTTATTAGAACATGGCTCCCTGACACTGGACTATGATACATCAAAGTGAAGCTAGTTTGGCTTTTCTCAGATTGACACCCGATATCTCATAGATTCAAAGACGCGGCTCTTGATAAGCTACCTCTATTGCACCATTTAAAAAGCATCCTTCTCTCTAAGAGACAGTGGCAAGGTAGCTTCCTGATAAAAGAGGAGACCCTAGAGATTGTTGTGGCCCACCAGCTGCCAGCAGAGCTGGTGGCAGACTCGGACAGTGAGGAAGTTGGGGAGGATCTTGGGCCAGTCCTGGAGTCGGGGAAAGGCTCTGATGGGTGCTCTGCGTCGGAGGCAGAGATAGGGCCAGGGCCATCTGACAGTTATCAGCTGCCTTCGGAGTCAGAGATCAGTGGGGAAGAAGAACAGCTGGAACCTGTTTCAGATGTGCGTATGCGCAGAGCTGGAGAAGGGAACAATGAAGGAGCAAGGGTCAACTCTTGTAAAGGCACAATTGGATGCTGAATGGCCCCTCCCATAGGGAATAAATAGGAGCAAAAAGGAAGTGGTATTTGTAAGAGACAATTAGTTCGCTCAATATTGTGAAGATTTGCTTATATGAGTTTGTGCCTCAGAGACTCCTTGCCAAGTATTTCCACTGGAAACTCAACCTGGCAACCATCCAAGGACTGATAAGGTCTGTTTTTGCAATAAAACCTTGAAAGATTTAATGCCGGGATTTTTCTGGATGTGAATAAGAATTCACAGTAACCAAATAAAAAGGAGTTTTTTGGGGACCAAAAGCCTGTTTGGTGATTCTGTTAAGCCTGTTGTAAGTGTAAGGAACCCTTACACTTCAAAATGTTTCCTCCATTTTATTTAGGTTGCCTTGCCCAGGGATTCTAGGATTTAAAGTCCACAAGTCATAAAAGAGCCACAATTGCCCACCCCTACTCTAGAGCAGTGGGGGTGAACCTGTGATACGCATGCCAATGATGACACACCACCTTTTACCAACATCTAACATAACTATCCTTGAAAGGACACCCTGCTTTTGTGTAATTTTTAGAGGTATACATGAATGGGATGTGCTTTTGTACAGTCTCTGGACCCTCTGTAAGCTGCACAAGGGGGTCATGTTGTTAGGTAGTGCCCTGTCCCCAGACCCCTTAAAGATGAATTTGCTGGTATTTCATTTTGGTAATTACTTGACATTTCTTTATAATATAATACACAGCACCGCAGATGAGTGGACTGTATTGATTTAAAGAAATAAATGCATGCATAGAAAATTGTTTCTGTTTTGTTTCAAGTGTGCGTTTGTGAGAGACAGAGAGAAAGAGGGAGACAAAGAGAAAACAAGAAAATGAGAGAAAGAGAGAGAAAAAGGTACCAACAAAATCAAATTAGACATTTTCTGAATTTTTGACAAGCTCAGCCTGAAGGGATTGTCAGTGCGGTACTAGAGGATGAGAAAGGAGATAGAGAAGGAGTCATGAAAAAATAGTGAGATTTGGAGAATCAGGAAGAAGACATGGAATAAGGTCACCGTTGCCTCACATAGTGATTTCTTTTTATATGGGAGAATGTAAAAAACATTTTGAATTGAAAAAGCAAAGGGCACTACAGTATAATCTGCTATTGAACGTAGTGTGTGGGGACACACTATGTGTTTGTGTTTCTGGGTCCCACGTAGTTATTTGAAAACACTGTCTGCAATATTCAAAAAGCTGACACTCAACCATGATAACTAGATCAAAAACTGTAAGCCAGTCAAAACATTTCTTTATGCACAAAATAATTTTTCTAATACAATAGAGGGAAATCCGCCAAATTCCTGTTAGAAATCTCTTCCTCCTCCTCTTTGGGGTAGCTGTCAGTCAAAAGGCTGAGGAATTGAAAACAGAATTTTCCTTCCCTGTCTCTTACCGAATTGATAGTAAGGGTTAAAGCAGACATCCGTGTTGAGCTAATCTCTTTTACACTTATCTTCGGCTGAAAGGAAAGAGGCAATAGCTGAAACATTCTTCACCTCAACAGTCTTTTATTTTTCATTCTGCTTCATTTATAAAGATTTCACAAGGCACCATTCATAAAGCAATGGCGTTTCAGAAAAATCAGCTATCTTTTTTAAACAATGAAGTTACTCTAGCAATCATCTGAGGCGCATATTTTACAGCTGTCAGATGGTGAAGGAGAGAACCAGATTTATCCTAGGGGACAGGGAAATTAGGATAGGAGGTGAGGGAAATAATCTGTGACAGGTATTTTAATTATGATGATCGTCTTACTGTCATGTTTTTTTATTCCATGCAACTTCCTAGGCTTGAAGAGAAAAAAGCTACAGGGTATCTTCCTTGGCATAGCCCTTGTTTTTTGTCTCTCTGTCAAAATCTGGACAATATAAAATAAAACAATATTGTACATTTATTTATTTGCTGGTTATTATCATGAATTTTAGGTTTCTTGAGTTTATCCAATATATGGAAAGATCTTATCATCAACTGAGGAACATCTAGTTTATTGAATTGTTCAAACAGTATCAGTTCCATGTATACAGGTATCCTTCATGTACAATCACAATTGACCCCAAAATTTGGGGTTTCGATTTATTTTCTTGGCAATATTACATCTAATGGCGATAATGGCCTGGATTCAAAAGTTAAAAAAACCTGAAATTATGTTCAAAGGGACAGAGAAACCGTTGATCAGCAGAACAGCAAGAGATGGTGGTCAACCTATTGGAAGAGGACTATATTTTCTGTGAAAGAATGGGCTCGTTTTACAGATGGCCTGGATAGCTGCTAGTCCTCCTGAGAGCTCCAGGTGGGAATATGCTGGGATGGGTGTTATAAATAGTAACAAAATGAAGGTGGGATGAAGGCAAAAATTATGTGCGTGTGAATTTTTGAGGAAGTAGAGGCAATTTTTGAATGTTCTGCTGTTCATTTTCTGAATATTATATTATGACATGACATGAGAGCAGTGTTCCAATATCGAAAAGGCTGCCACAAAGAAGAAGGGATCGACTTAATTCTTCAAAGCATCTGAAGGCAGGACAAGAAACTAATGGAGGGAAACTAATCAAGGAAAGAAGCAATCGAGAACTAAGGAGAAATTTCCTGACAGTGTGAACAATTATCCAGTGGAACAGCCTGCCTCCTGAAGTTGTTGGGTGCTCCAACACTGGAGGTTTTGAAGAAAATGGTAAGAGGGTTTCCTGCTTGAGCCGAAGGTTGGACTAGAAGACCTCCAAGGTCCCTTCCAATTCTGTTGTTCTGTAAGTCTATACTTCTATGGCTCCTAAAATCCACTAGGTCCTTGGAAATTGGTATATTTGGAAGAACAGATATGCAGCATTAGATTAGATGCAGTCAGTTATAGCCAGCTGTATTAATAGATCTCCAACTAAATCTTGCTTTCCTCAAATTACATCAGCCCAAATACCTGCCACTAAAATTACTAATAAACCACCTACTGGATGGTGTGAGAGAGAAAAAATTATTTCCACTATTATTCTACAGATTAGATTTTGTGCATGAGAAGGAATGAGAAGTGGAGGTTTGATGGGAATCTGTTCGAGAAAACGTTACTTGATTTTGTTTAACTTGGGTTTCCAGGCAGCAAAACACAGTCCTCAAATTACGACCACAACGGAGCCCAAAAATCTCTGTTGCTCAGCAAGGCATTTGTTAAGTGAGTTTTGCCCCATTTTATGACCTTTCATGCCACTGTTGTTAAATGAATCACCGCAGTTGTTAAGTTAATCGCACAGTGGTTATGTGAATCTAGTTCCCCGCCCTCCTGATTTTGCTTGTCAGGAGGTCGCAAAAGGGGATCGGGTGATCCTGGGACGCTGTGACTGTCATTAAATAGGAGCCAGTTGCCAAGAAACTGTATTTTGATCATGTGATGCTGCAATGGTTGTAAGTGTGAAAAATGGCCGTTAAGTCACTTTTTTCAATGCCGTTGTAACTTTGAACAGTCACTAAATGAACTGTTGTAAGTCAGAACTTCCTGTAATAATTTATACAAAGAGTAGACTTTTGCAGAAGTCTTCTAGAGAAGCATTAATGTTGTGGTCCGCCAGTGGCCAGCGGAGCTGGTGGCAGACAGTGAGGAGGTTGGGGAGGAACATGGGCCAGTCCTGGAGTCGGGGGAAGGCTTTGATGAGGGGAGGCAGAAATGGGGCCAGGGCTGCCTGACAATTATCAGCTACCTTCCAAGTCGGATGTCAGTGGGACAGAAGAACAGCTAGAGCAGACATGGGCAAACTATGGCCCACGGGACACACCCGGCCCATTGGCTTTTTAATCTGGCCCGCCGAACTTGTTCTGGCGCAGACTGGGGAGTTCCGCCTTCACTGATGCTCCCTCGGCAGCGTACCTGAGAGCGCAGCACCCTCAAAAAGCATGGCTCCCACGGCTTTACTGGAGGGTCGCTCTAGGGGCGCTGCTGCCTTGGTGATCAGCGCGTCGCGTCATGTGACGCTGGGCGAGCGACCTACACAAGGCTGGGGCTGTGAGGATGAGCGTAGGACAACGACACGGAGCGGCTGCTGTCCCCGCTCCGTGCCCTTCCGCCCCTGCCGGGCCCCTCATCCACTGAAGAGGCCGCTGAGCCATCTGGGGAGGGCCGCGGGGAGCTGCCCGGCGAAATGGGACAGGCCGCTGATGCCCGCGTGTCTTTGCAGGCGTGGGATGCCGAACGCAGCAGTCATGAAGAAGGTGGTAAGAGGGTGGCAGGCAGGAGTGGGGGGGGGCGGCGGTGGTGAGCGGGTGTGGCTCCGCAGCGGCAACGCCGGCTCTTTTCCTGCCGCCCAGGTGCTGCTAATGGGGAAAAGCGGCTCCGGCAAGATAAGCATGCGCTCCATCATGGGATTTAGTTGGCAAAGTGGAGCGCATGCTAGTCTTGCTGGAGCTGCTTTTCCCCATCAGCAGCACCTGGGCGGTGGGAGAAGAGCCGGCGTTGCCGCTGCGGAGCTGCCCCCGCCTGCCGCCCCCCCGCTCCTGCCCGCCGCCCTCTTACCTCCTTCTTCATGGCTGCTGCGTTTGGCATCCCACGCCTGCAAAGACACGTGGGGGAGGGGGGGCTGCGGGAGGAGGCTGCGGGAGGGGGAGTAAGGATGGGGGTGGAGGAGTCTGTCATTGTGGCCCGTGAGTCAAAAAGTTTGGCCCGCGAGTCAAAAAGTTTGCCCACACCTGAGCTAGAGCCTGTTCCCAATGTGCGCATGAGCCAAACTTCCAGGAGAAGGGAACAACTGAGGAACAAGGGCCGACTGGGAAGGAAAGGCATAGGTGGACAGTGAATGGCTCCTCCCATAGGGAATAAAAGAAGAGCGGAGGGGAAGGGAGTTTGCAGGAAACAATTAGTACAATTAATTAGGGTGAAGATCTGTTCCTGACTTCTTGCCAAGTAATTGCTGCTCCAATGTGAAGTTATAAAGATCTATAGTTGTAAACTGTTTGCTGGGACTTTAATGGAGAGGAATTCCCTTTCACCTAAATAAAAGAGATTTTATCGGGAGGAGGCGTCTGCTTCTTCATCTTGGGAGGCCTAGATCAGAATAATTAGCTCCATTCCCGAGGGTTGTTTCTTCCCTGTGACTGGAGAAGCTGCACCTGATGAATGGCTTCTTAGACACATCTCTTCCTAGTCCAAAACTGGCTTGAAAAGTCATAGAAAAACCTACTGGTAGCAAGTCACATGACTTGTAAAAATATCTGTTAACATATCTTCCCAGTTTTATGGTATGTGGATTATAAAAGGCCTTATCTTATTTTCCAATTCACAGCATGCCAGGGTGATATGGACCTTGTCTGCATTAGCGATGTATCACCAAAGAGAGCTCTAGATGACATTTGTGAGTGAAGGTATCTTCCACATTTGGAAAGTGGGGCTTCCCTGGACAAAGCAGGAAATAGAATAGGACAGGATAGGATATTGTATGGAGAAGAGGGATCTCTTCTTGATTCTGTCCTTGTCAGAATTTGCAGCAGCAAACACATTCAGAAGCACACACAAGTAACTGATCCAGCAGGATTCCATTATATATAAGAAACTTCTCTTTATATATAATACAACATGAAGTAAATATACAATACCAAAAGGTAGGTTTTTCCAATGTGATAGCAAATACAAGCAGAGGAGAGGAGTTTCAGTTACAGTTTAGAGCAGCAGAGCACAGCACGCTTAATACAGACAAAGAGAACTCTCCTATACAGAAGAGTTGAATTAAGCCACACCCAGGCTCCTTGCTGTCTCAAGCAAATACTGTTTCAGTTTCCAAACAGCCCTCATTGGCTGACTTAATTACTCATGTCTCTTCCAAGTCATGAACTCTCATATACTGACAGTCCTTGGTTCTTAGTGGCAGATCTGGGTTATATATTAGTATTTTCAGCTATAGAGTTGCCCCCTTCCCCTTTGCTACTGATACTTGCTTTATTTGTTATCACTGATGTGATTTTATTATGGAAGCTGTTTTTAATCAGGGTCTCCAACTCTGGCAAATCTTAAGATTTGTGGACTTCAACTCCTAGAATTCCCCAGACAGCATAGCTAGGAATTGAAGTCCACAAGTCTTAAGGTTTATATTAGCAGTACAGTTATTTATTCTAGAGTTAAAATCACCAACATTGGTGGCTTTGCTACACTTACCATTTCTTGACTTCTGCCTTGGTTTAATCATGTTTTCCTATAATCAAGATTTTTTCCTATTAAATCTGTCTGGATTTTTTTTCAAGGATCAGATACTTGTGGTTAAATGCAGAAAATAAGTTTCAGGTTTGCAAGTTATGATGGAGGCAATCTTCTTTTCAGACATTCTGTTAGATGAAGCATACTTCTATCTCTACTTTTAGTTCTTACTCACGATGCAATTGGTTCTCACCAAATTTACTCTCTCACACAACATCTGCCAGAACTTTTTCTCACTAGCTCTCCTACTTAACTTCCTTTCTGTGCCAACTCCCAGATGTAGAGACATTTTTTTCTCCTGAGTCCACCTCACACAAATGAAGGATAAATAATTTGCTCCATCAATTCTCTTTTTTTCCAAACAGTCCAACCCTCCAAATATTCATTCTTAAAAAAATGCCTATTTGGTCGCCAGCAAAATATTCAGACGAGAGCACACAGAACTGGGAAGATTTTCTCTGCTACACTCAGTGCCCTTTATGTAAAATTGTTGCTTTCCATCTGTTAATGCTATGTAAATATTGTCATTTGGAAGTGGGACCTGGAGAGGTCAGCTCTCCGTAAGCTACACAAATTTCACAAGTCCATTAGGAAGCCTCCTACTGTTTACATTCAGGATGGAGTTTAGCTGAAAATGCATTCAGAACAGAACATATTTAGAATTCAATCCCAATGTCTTGTGTTTGGCCTTGGCTTTTTCTAATTGTAACAGCTACAACCAAAAGGAAGGGGCCGCATGTTTCAGTGTAAACCAGGGGTGTCAAGCTCAAGGCCTGGGGGTTAGATCTGGCCTGTGGGGTACTTAGATCTGGCCCGTGGAGCCACCCTGGAAACAACAAAGGACTAGCCCATGGTGCTTCTGCCAGTGAAAACGGGCTCCTGAGCTCTGTTTTCAATTGCCATGGCCTCCTGCAACCCACTGCCACTGAAAATGGAGCTCGGGAGCACCGCATGGCAGATGTTTGCAGGAGCCGTGGCAGCCAAAAACAGAGCTCAGGAGCCCATTTTCAATGACAGAGTGCTCGGGCCACCATAGGTACCCCCGACACGAGTGATGTTTAGCTGGCTACGCCCACCCTGGCTCCCCCATGTGGTCAAACATAACCCTGATGTGTTCCTCAATGAAACTGAGTTTGACATTCTTGGTCTAAGCACTATAAATAATGCTCTTGAGGGATCAAAAATGCCTAGACTTATGGAAAGAGAACTTCTCATCGTCTTTTTTCCTTGCTACAATGCTTAGGGAATAGAATGAGCTCATCAGCCAATAACACAGGTAAATGCTTTTAGGATAATCTTCAACCAACCGTCCTAAAAGGTCAGGAGGAGGAAGAAGAGAAGGCGCAAGATGGGGAGGAGAAGCAGACGAAGAATTCTGTTTCTGTCACATTTGGGCTAATGCACAAACAACCACCAGAGGGCAGCCAAGTTTACTGTTTTCTGAACCGTGTTGCTACCACCTAGGGACACTCCAGAGTTCTGCAAGGCAGACCTGATAGTACAAGATTGATGGCTCAAGGTAAACCTAGGCTGTAACAGACTTGAGCCAAGAAGTGAAGAGTCTCATATATTCTCTTCCTCTGATGTGGCAACAACAACGGTAGTCATACCATAAGAACAAGTCCTGTGTTTTGAGAAAAATAAGGAAAGCATTGTGGACAACTTTAAGGCTTTCAGCACTACCATTTTCAAAGCGAAAGAGCCTGTTGTTGCAAGAGGTAGAGATTTACCATCAACACGACAACTGCAGCTACACAAGGTTTTGATTTATTTGAGGCATTTTAAACAATGGAGACCGTGAGTTGTATCTTTCATCCCTTCCCAATATTTAAAAAATAAATAAAAATTGAGATCAGATATAAATCGGAGCAGATGTTCTGCTATTTCTGACTCTTAAAGCATATCATTTGGAGGAGGGGCATTTACAGACCATCAGCCTAGGAAACAGATGTACTAAGGGGGAAAAAAAAAGTTTAAGGTTGAAATGTTAAGTTATTTTTATACCTTGCAATATTCACCACAACCTGCTAAAAAGAAGAGCAATGTGCTAAGATTTTTAAAGCCAGGGTAGAATTTGGAGGACTCTAACAAAGCATATTTGAGGCAGTTTTGTTTACGCAACATTCTGACAGGCACAATTAATCTTGTGAAAACAATGTAGATGTTGCTTAACAGCACATTATCTGTAAAGGTACCAACACGTTTTTTTCCTGAGAGAATTAACAATCCATTAAAACAGACTCTTAGGATGCAAATGAAGGCTTGCAAAGAACAAGCTTGATGCTCTATGCTGGTAAACACACACACACACCCCAACCCTTGTCATCGCATTGTCTGATAAAGTTAAGGAGAGGGAGGGGATAAAACAGGAATATCTCCAAACAGAATCACATACTTACCACCTACAAAGGCATCTCCGGCTCCATTAGTGTCGATTATCTCACTCTGGTCACTAATTAAGACTGGGAAAGCTCTTACTTCACTTTCTAAAAGGAAAGACAAAAACAAAACAAAACAAATGTTTTAGGACATGTTTGATCGCATTCTGAAGGACTGCTCTCACTTCGTAAGTAAGCGCACTCAGCCAAGAAGTTGGCTTTTATGGCCTCCTAACTGGGACCTTTCCTGGAGGCAAAGGTGTGGATGATACGCAACCAAGACAATACAACCCATTACAAGTTGAGCATTGCAAAGGAGCAGGAATGGGAAAACTCCAAACTTCCAGCTGTTTCTGGTCTCTGTAAATCTCAACCAGCGTGTGGCTTATGGTTAGGGAAGAGCAATGTTGGGAGGACCACAGGTTCCTTAGTCTAGGAGTGAAGCTTTTGGAATTGACAAATGCAAACAAAATGTAGAAGAGGAGGAGGAAGAGAAGAAGGCATGGCTCTGCATTGTAAAAAATATCCTCTAAATGATATCCATTTTTCTTAAAAGAAGAAGAATCTGGATGGTAACTCGTTTGGCACAATAAATTGAATGGAAACATTTTCTACTTTTGCTTGCATCCTTTTTTACAATTCTGCTCCATTTCCAGCAATTCTTTCAAGGGATTTAAAAATGGTGTATTCAAACATGCCGTTAACTCCACGTAACTCATCATGTATGGAGTTTAAAGTCACCGAATAGATACACATCCTTCATGAGCAGAGATGTTTTTTTTAAAGGGCGTGATATCATTAACACCTTTTTTGATGTGCGAATTATGAAAATTAAAAAGCCTGCAGGTCAACAACACTCATACTGCATAAATTATAATAGTAAGGTGAAGGAATAAACCTACTGTAATAGGAGAGAGATCCAGAAAGATTTATGACAACTGTGTTTATTTAAAAAAAAAATCTAAATAAATAACCAGGGTAATGTAATAGGAAGCAATAAAAGAAAACAGTTATCAAAATGTTTATGGAAACTGTGTAAGCAGCGTGTATGTGAGGGCCAGATGGATCCAGGCTGAAAACAGTCAAGGGCCCTGCAGTAACCATGGCCAGATGTTGGCCGCTCTTCCCACTAGGAAACTGAGTCTCGGTTCATTTAGGTGCTCAGGCAGGACTTGTACCTGGGCCACATGTAGATTTGAGCCAAAAACTGCAGAATCTTTGTTGTTTTCTAATGTGTGTAATAAAACCAGAGCTGTAATCTTGAATCTCTGCCTGTGAAATTATAAGTCCAGTAACATGTTTAGATAAAACCCCATTGTTACAAATATAGGGAGACCCATTCCTATGGGGAAAGCAAGAAACTTAGGTGGAATTTATCCAAGCTCCTCAATTTGAAGTCTTTAAGAGAGGAAAAGCTTTGATATGACTGCTGTAAACGGAAAAACTCTTATCTTGGAACATCTGGATGATGCAGTTCTCTCGCATCTCCAAAAAAATTCTCTTGTCTGGAGGTCCCCAAAGCCGACATGCTTCCCATCCTTTCCCATTCATTGTTTCCCCAAATGAAACAAACAAAATGTTAAAAAGTTATGATAGCATTTAGCAACAGCACTTAGATTTATATATCGCTTTACAGTGCTTTACAGCCCTCTCTAAGTGGTTTTACAGAGTTAGCCTCTTGCCTCCCAACAAACTGGCTCTTCATTTTACCCGCCTCGGAAGGATGGATGGCTGAGTCCAACCTTGAGCCTGGCGGGATTTGAACTGCCAAACTGCAGTCAGCAGAAGTAGCCTGCGGTACTGCACTCTAACCACTGTGCCCTCGAGGCTCTTTATTTATGTAGTTACTTACCAAGTTACATCTAAATTATATTAAAGTAACCCAAATACCTTTTACAATCCCCAAGGCTATAAATCACAACTTTGGAGCACCCCTAATGTTTGGAAATTGAAAAATTTGATATACCATAAGATATCCCACTCCCATAGCCATCTCCACTGCCATGGAAAGAAATGGATTTTGGCCAAGAGAGAACTTGGGGACCCCAAGAAAGAAGGGGAGGGGATCCTGCGCATCTTCTGGGCTCGGACAGCTCTTCCCCTAGTCAGGATGAGTACTGTTGGAGGCTGTCCAAGTCCAGATTTCTTGACTTTAGAAAGAACCAGCAAGAACCACTCACTCCACTCCATAGTTGGAGATCTTTTCCAAAACTCCAAAGGGGAATCTAAAACCTAAGTAATCAAAACTTGCGCTCACTAATAAATTACTCAACTCTGCATACATCTATATATGAGCACATGACATACTTCTTCGTGTTTATTTCATCTATAGATGATGAGGTAAGGTCATTTTTTCCCACCAGCATCCTTTGGAAGATGCATTCCCTGTTTTCCTCCTACCGGATAAAGAACTTTTCCTCCCAGTGCCAACCCTCTGATCGCCCATCTGAGGACCTGGGTGGGCAGACATGAAGTTTTCCTGGTCTTCTGGCAAGTACAGCATCACCTTGAGGAGAATAGGAAGGCCAGGCCTTTCCCATATTAGCCATCAAAAATCAAGATGCCACCATGGACTTCACAGTTGGTTAAAAAGAGAGTTGTCCCATTATTTAATTTGGCTCTGTCATCAGGGCAAGTATTATTTTTTTATTATGGGAGAGTAATTTATTATATAGCCTATTGGTTGCAATGCGATGTTGCAACGTACATGATAAACCTCCTTTAGGTCTGAATATTGTATACCTTTCTACAGGTAGTCAACTTTTACAGTCATTCATTTAGCAGATGTTCGAAGTTACAAAAAACTGGTTCTCATACATGGTCACATGATTGTGAGTTGGGTGCTTGGCAACAGGCGTGTATTTACGATGGCTGGCTACAGCTTCCCAGAGTAAAAATAAATTTGCATTTGCAACCTTTCCAGCTGGCTTCTGACAAGCAAAGTCCATGGGAGAAGCTGGGTGTGCTTAATAACGAACCACTTAACAACTGCGGTGATTTGCATTAACAAAAATGTCATAAAATAGGGAATGACTCAGTTGAACAACCACCTTGTTTAGCAATGTAATTTCTGGTCCTCACTGTAAGCTGAACATTACCTGTAGCTCTGATGATTTCTTAAAAAGCAAATAGCTGCTAGGTATATATGTGCACGCATGCCTGCGAACAGACTACAGGTGCAATGTGAGCATCAGAGGTCTCTCAAATAATTTCTTTTCAAAAAACAGATCTTTCAAAAGGCTCACGGATCCAAACATTTTAAAAGTGGGCCCCGGCGGAGCATGGAGAAACGAGAGGAAATTAAAATGGGGGCATGAATTGAAAGCTGGCTAACAGGTGCACAAATTAAAGCACGGTTAAACCAAAAGATTAAATGATGGTTCTTTTAAGTAGTTACAAACTGAATCGGGCAATCCACTCAATGTACTAATATCAAATTATTCTCCAATATGCATGCTTCTATTATTTCTGTGTAATTTTCAAGCTCCATGGCTCCTCACCCTGCTGATAACAGGAGTTGTAGTACTTATGCTACAATTGTAATTGTAGCACTGAAAAAGTTCAACTGGATGTATGTGACTTCCAAAATATAAAATAGGACCGTTTATACATCTGTTTATGTCCCAGTGTGCCATAGGCAACAAAATGCAAATGGCAGAGGTTTGCAAAGTGTAAAATGTATTATCTTACATTTTGAAATTCAGAGTTTACATTTACTTTTGTTCACGGTACGGTTATTTTATGCTTTGCTTGCACAGTAGTTTAATCACATGCTTTCTTGTTAGTATTTGGATTATAACCTTAGAACAGGAACAAACAAGATCAGGATCTATAAGGGAAACACCAATCTCTCTCTCTCTCCCAGTAGATCCCAACCCCTGGATTCCTGGCTTTCTTGCTTGCTTGTTTTGTAAGCAGCAGCAATCTATAACACAAAGATGAAAGGCCGTTTTATTCCTTTTAGCCAATGAATGAAGGTTGGAGGTGGTGAGTTTGTAAACATCTTCAAGAATTGTACAATGGAAACAGATAAAATCCATGATTGTTATGTACTCTACAAGACAGCCCAGTTTGACTGAGCCGTACAGAGGGGTCCGTAACAATTCTGCAGAAATGTCCAGTGTTATTATTGTATTGCCTTGTCCATCTTTTCATAAAAGGAATAGAGTGTGTTGAGCTGCATCTGAATGCAATAGAGGTGCAAATTTAGGAAAGACTGGATGGGTTTGAACGCACAGCATCAATAAAGTTCCAAGCTTTGTCTTCTCTTGCAATCAATGTGACCTTTGGTCATCAGAAAGCCCAGCTCTCTCCTATCTTGTAAAATATTATTTTGTGAATTTCTGTATGGTATCTTAATAGCTGTCAAAAGGCCTTATGTGGGTCAAAAGAAGCCAGGAAAAATACACATTGTATACATTAGATTTTATATCCCCCATTTGCCTCCAAATTTAGTGGTCCTGTCTGGCACTATAATCTGACTGGGATTAAATATCCATTCATTTTGTTCATTCAATTTATGAATCTTATCAAGATCAGTTTCAGGATTGGAACTGTTTCCTTTCAGATCTTGAGGACTCTCCCTCCCCCCCCCAAAGTTGAATGGACTCGTCCAACTCCCAAGTTATAAGAAACAGGAAAATGTAAATCTTCCATACCAATTCCTCAAGATCAGAACAGTTACTTCCAGAGATCTGCTCAGTCTCCAGTAATTAATTCAGTTGGGAAACTTACAAAAGAACAAACACATTCCCAAGAACACTGTGGTAAGTGTCATTGGTGTAGAAGTTTAATTATGTGGCTGATTTAACACTACGAAGTCTCCAGATACAATCAAATCAGAATAGAGTTGGAAGGGTTCCTTGGAGGTCTTCTAGTCGCTATAATTCAAATTCAAATTCAAATTTTATTGGTCACATGTGCAGTCATACATGGTACGATATGCAGTGAAATGCTTTCGCAGCCATTCATGACCACAGTTAAGTTAGGGCAGAATGGGAGGGTAGGAAATAGGTTGGGAATAAGTTGAAGAAAGGAGGTAGTTGGTAAGAAAGG
>JAEANM010007356.1:0-17802 GCA_017656035.1 Myanophis thanlyinensis | reverse complement strand
GAGTCAGGCTCATGGCTGTCATGGAAGCCATGAACTCCTGAACAACCCCCGAGGTCATGCCGGCAGACGGAAGATTAGAGTCCCCCAAGACATGGCGACTCAAGGTACCTTACAGAATATAAAACCTCACATAAAAACAATAAAACTAATAAAAGAAGAATCATATAATAAATTAATATAATACAATCCATTTAATGGGCTCCATCCCACTCTGGGTTCCCCAGGCTTGCTGACAGAACCAGATCTTCAAGTCCTTCTGGAAGAGTGCTAGAGTAGGGCCATTCTAATCTCTGGGGTGGATGATGTTACAGAGTGGAATTTAAAAGTGTGATTCCACCACAAAGCCTTTATCACAGTTACTGTAGAGCTTGTAAGGTTCCTAAATACAGGGGGACTTGTTCTCCTATGCTCTTTCAGCCATTCAGCATTACCCCCCCCCCAAAAAAAAAAAGTATGAATGAAATTCCTGCTGAAGAAAAAAACATGCCTGAGGAAAGAGATATTAATGCTGGCATGGTATGATCTCAAAATATGATCTCATGTTGCTTTTTTGGTAAAAGATGACACTACATCTTACGAGAATAAAATTAAACTCAAATAATATTATAACTTTCTACAAAATGAAAAACTATACATTTGTATGTAACACTCAACAGATTAGACAATTTAAATGTATATTATGGTTTATGGAAAGGAATGCAAACACAAGAAATAAATTTCAGCTCTTCCAAATTAAAAAAAAGTGTCCTATTGACTTGAATGATCTGGTTCATTCAACGAGGAAAAACGCACTTCATAGGAAGAAATCGTCTCCTGTTTCACAAATAATTGTGGTATTGTGTAATGGTAATGATGCTTGGAAGTTGGGCAAGTGGGAACACTTTTTCATCCTACCTGTGTACCATCACCAACACAATATGATGTGATGATTTACTATAGACCTCCTAAACTAGTTCTGACCCTGCCTTCGCAGAAGCAAGAAACAGAGTCCTCGTAAAGAAAAACCCCTCTTTATTTACACCTTGTGAATTAACTGCATTCACCAACAGAAAGTCCAGGAAAGAGTCCTGCAATGAATCAACTGAAACAATAGTCTTTATCAGCTCCTTACGATAAATGCAAGGCCATGAGTTCCCAGCCAGAAGGCTGCAAATTAAGTTAGAGAAATAAACAAACCTTTGTTCTGGCAAGGCAGTCTTTGTCGCACAAAACAGAAGGAGTAAAATTTCTAGAAATGCGAACGATTGTCTGCTACAACCAAACCACTCCCCTTTCCTCCTATTTATTCCCTAGCCATTCAGTGTCCACATTTGTTTTGATTCCCGAGCTGACTCCTTGTCCTTGATTGTTAACCTCGCCTATCTGTTCTGCGCATATGTGCATCTGAATCAGGCCCCAGCTGTTTTTCCTCCTCACTCATCTCTGACTCCAAAGGCAGCTGTCTCTCCAGTGGCTGCGAAATGCAGGACAGCCCTGGCCCTACCTCTGTGTCTGATGCTGAGCATCCCTCAGAGCTTTCCCCAGGCTTCAGAACTGGACCAAGTTCTTCCCCAACCTCCTCATTGTCTGAGTCTGGCGGGCCACAACACTAGTGTCTCCCAGTTGTTTTGAGATTGTATTGCAATTGCCCTAGTTGTAGAAGCTTGGCAGGAGAAATATATACACTGAGAAGGATACCTGACCTGAGAAACTGCTTCATAGTCCCCATTCTTCCTGTATCACAATTATTTTATTGGAAAAGATGAAATGAAGCCCTATGAGGTGGAGCCACTGAAGGCTAAAGACCAGCAAAATGCCTAGCTCTTCTGGCCCTCAGACATGCCCTTGAATAAAAACATGAGCTCTTGAATTCGTATAGATTTGTTATGGGAGGAAATTTGTATGGATAAATAAGCAAACATAAATATGTCATGGTGCAAGGAAGAGAATAAATTCTGTCTTCTGCTCTGCTGGCATGATGTCAAGCCTCTCCACAGAGAACAGTAATATAACAGTAAACCATGAAAAACAATGTTTGAGAATGGCTGGCATGGAAGAAGCCCAGAATAACATTTAGGTTCAGTTTACGATTTTGTGTTACAATATGTTCAACTTAGTGTCCAATATTTTCACATTTCACACCTTCAACCTCACCTTGCAATTTGGTATGATTCCTCTGTGTCTCATTTTTCACTTTCTTCTCCTTCCTATTTGTTTTCTCCTCCTCCCAGTCCTCCTTCCTGCTCATTAAAAAAAGAACTCTGCAGCAAAGAAAAAGGAAGTCGCAGAACTGATATGATCTACCTTTACTTAGGCTAGGCTAGGTAGCCCAATGCCCTCTAACTCCCTTCAACCCCTAACCAACATGATCAATTCCATATAGCCAACTCCTCTGCATTTTCAGTTTACTCAGATTCAAGGTTGCAACTGGCCTTCAGAAATTTTTGTTAGGATAAGGCAACCATAGATATTGCATGTATAGAAAAAAAAAAAAACCTGGTTATTCAAATAGTAAACCAGGCTCATTACACAGAAATGTATGCTTTGGGTAAATCTCTACTCCTACGCCTCTTGAATGTCAAAGCCTTTGTCCCCAAATTTTATTTTCATAACTTTTTTCTCATTAATATACTTATCTCTTAATATCAACTATTTAGGATGACCAATATTTGTTTATACAGTTTATAGGTCATTGACGTTTGTGCTATAATATATGTTATAATCTTTATAGTGCTAGAAAGTGTTACATGTCTTTACACATTTATTGTATCTAGGAAAATGGAAAATGAGGCTCTAATTCCAGGATATATAGTCTTTCTCATGAAAGTAAGTTTTTAAGCACTCAGAAACCATTTTCTTTCCTAAAGAAGAATGTTCCTTACAGTCACCACTGTAAATGCATAAATTGATCAAGAATAATAATTCTTCCTTGATTATTTTAGAAATAGCTTCCCTTGACCCAGGATGACTATCTATATAACTACTAACATGTCTTAAGGGAATTCCACATAACCCCTTTCTACTCTAATATGATGATTATTGAAACTAGGATCCCTGGCTTGAGCAGGGGGTTGGACTAGAAGACCTTCAAGGTCCCTTCCAGCTCTATTCTGATAGATTGATTGGTTGATTGAAACCTTCTATGACAGAAATGGGAAAAAATGTTCTATAACTTGCAGAAATTTTGCAAGGTATCTTCTATACCCATAGCGAACCTATGGCGTGGGTGCCACAGGTGGCACGCAGAGTCATCTTGCTGGGCACACAAGCTGTCTGCCAACTTACCTCCAGCTGAACATGCACATGTGATTGCGCATGCATGCATGCATGCGCAATTGGAGAGACCCAGCTGGTCTTCAGGCATCTGCTGTGCATGCAGGCGATTGCAGAAGGAAATCCAACTGGTCTTTGGAGATCTCCTGTGCATGCGCATGCACATGCAATTGTTCAATTGTGTGTGAATGCCTACGCGCAGTGCGCCTGCATTGCACATGCAAAAGCTGCATGCATGCACAAATGGTGTGGTTGCACATGCAGCACACGTGGAGGAACCGCACACCAGTGCGGATGGCATGCGCAAAGCGTGTACTTTTCAGCACTTGATATGTAAAAGGTTCGCCACCACTGCTCTATACACTTTTGCTTATTGAGAGCCAATTTACTTTTTTCTTAGCCACAAATAATAACAATAATTTTTTCTCCCTCCTACAATTAATACATTAAAACATAAAAACATATCGATGTTTTTTGATCTGAGACTTTATTGCTCAGTGGTTCTCAATTATTATTCCCTAGTGATTGCTGAGAAAAAAATATCTAATGTGCCCTGACCATTAGAGATAATGAGAGTTTTTAATCCAACAACAGTAGAAAGTGGAAGTCATAGAACCAGAACAATGTATTTCCCTACAGTTGTGTAGAAATATCTGAAACTGAGGTGACCTGGGATCCCAAGGGACAGCTTGTCAGCATACCCAATAGCTGATTCCAGCCTTATGGCATTTATGCATAGAATTGTTCCTGCACAGTGGACCTTAATACGTGGAAGTCTATATGAAACAACAGCTTAGACAGAGGTGCTAAACAGTCAAGCAGGTTAATAGCTGAGCAGCCTTTGAAAACTTTGTCACAAGAAATATTTGTGCCAGCTTGCACTGTGGGAAAAAAAAATCTGTGACCTCTGAAATAAAAGGAATGAAATGGCATAACAGTTGCAATGTGTGGTGCAGTAAAGGCTGATTATAATGCCTGCCTGCGTCCCCATATCTGCTCTTCTTGTTTGCTATAAGCCATGCAGAGATCAAGAGACAGGAACTTTGAGCTTGAAGCCTACAAAGTGATTATGGAGGCATTAGTTTATCTTCTCTTTGTGGCATGAGTGCAGCAGGTTATATTCCAGAGAGATGCATCTCCTGATCCCAGTGAGAGCAGATATTGGCTTCGCAACTCCATCTTTCTTAGCATCAGATGGGGTAGCAGGCTTCCCTATCTTGTTACCTGATAGGAGGAAAAGAAAAAAGCAGGAGGTGGCAGCAAAGGCAGAACAGCTCGGAACTGCTAAGTAGTTGCACTGAAAAAGACCCTTTCCTCCCCTGGGTGGTAATTGATGAGCAGCATAGGCAGGTGCATGTTGAGGCAGAGCTCTGGGGAGCTAAGCCAGGGGGCTACAGATAACTTCCCCAGGGCTCCCTCGTGGTTGCACAGAGTTTTCTTTTTCTTTTTCTTTTCAGCTTGCTCAAGTCTGTGCGTGTGTGGGGGAGCATATGGATTTAGCTTGCCTGTAAATGCATTGCTGCAGCTGCTGAATGGAAATTAATTAATTATGAAATATTATTATGCTTATAGTATTTCAGTATATAATATTATACTCATACTATTGTAAAGTATAAAAGAGAACAAGATATGCATTAGTTTTGGAGCCCCACATCTCTCTTGCTTTCTCTCATTTTGGAACGAAGATAAAAACCATCAGAAACCAACACAAAGTACAGAAGGAAAAGGAAGGACAAAAGCAGAAACAAAGAAAAAGACATACAGTTAAGAAAAGAGAAAAAGAAATAGAAAGAGGAAGCTTTTGATTTCCTTTGCAGCAAATACAAGTATAATTACAAAATCATCACTCTATAGTTACTCCCTCTTTTTTATTATCTAATATTTTCTCATAATCAAAAGATAAATCAAAAGTTCATTTTTTTTCTGTTTTGTACAAAACAAAACAAAAACTATAAGTCAATAATAAATATAGATGTTATCCTTTCTCTAATAAAAAAAACTTAATTTAGCCATCTGGCGCCTCAAATCATCTTCTTGTCCCAAACAGCCCTAAATGTTAAATGTTAGTGGGTTTTTCATATAAAAAAGAGGAAAAACTGAAATGGTTTTCCAAACTAGCAAAATTGGACCATTTTGTAGTATAACAAAATGTTTAGGTCAAGTAGGATCCAGATTACAATTACTCAGCATCATATACCTCCATTATTGGCCATTCTGTGGGCTTCTTTTAATGGAGTATGGATAAAACAACACCTACTTTTGTTTCTATCTAGATAGGGTGCACAGTGGGAATTCTAGATAGATAGATAGATAGATATTGCATATACTGTATCTGTAGCAGGTTTACTCAAAGATAAATCCAATGTTGAAATGAGGCTGAGAAGTAAGTAAATATAATGCTTAAGATGTTGGACTCTTCTTGGGGACACACAGGTTCAAGTCTTCCATCAGTCATAGAAGTTCATTGGGTGACTTGGGGTCAGATACTCCCTCTCAGCCCAACCTCTATTATAGTGTTGCTGTGAAGACAACTAGAATAAGAATGTCACCTGCTCCTGAATAAAAAGTAGGTCAATCAATCAATCAATCAATCAATCGCCATTTTACTTTAGAAGTATTGCATTCAAATTGCAAGACAAGAGGCCATGTATTAGCTGAACTTGATATAAGGCTACGTATGCACTTGAAAAACAGTGACTAACTCTGCCAATCTATCTTAAATGAAAACCTGGTCTTCATAGAGTAAATTTCCTCTTGCTTAGCACAGAAGATAGAGAAAAGCACAGTACTTTTCATGCTAGCTAGGAAGTTGTTAGAAATCCTATTCCTCTGAATTTGATTTGATTCTGCCACTTTCAGGAGTAAGCAAGAAAGCATGAAAGGAGATGAGGGCATGAATAAGATTTCCTGTTCTTTTTGTGCACTGCAACGAAGAAGAATGGGGTCAAAATACTTCCTAGAAGCAAAGCCAGGCTTTCTATGAGTCAGACATTGCATCATAGAGGTTCATCTCAGAAGAGAGGTTGCATCATTTTGTGATTTGGGGAAATATCATAGCTATTCAGTAGTACTGGCCCTAATGTTTCCTCTTGATGTGGTTGTTGCTGGTCCAACATTTGAAGAGCCTCTAGTGATCTTGCTAATGCAATAGGTAGAATTTGTGACTGGATGACCATTTCCCCAGCAATGCCTGGTATGTCAACTACATCCTGATCTGGATGAGGAAGCCTTAACAACAGTGACTCCATCTTTGATTACACCTCCATGTTGAACTGCAACATGTTCTGCCTGTGGCTTCTTTCATGACGATGCAGAAGTTATTGCTAATGCAAAATGCAGCAGCTAGATTAGTAGTTGGGATTTTGTAGAATAACATCTATGTTGATCTTATTTCACTGGCAACCAACAGGCCTCCAGGCCCACTTAAAAATGCTAGTTATCACCGATAAAGTTCTATATAGTATAGAACCAAAGTATTAGGGATTGCTCTGCTATAGGTGATTTTGCCTATCTGTTCTAAAACAAAGGAGAGTGTGCTAGGAATCCTTATTCCATGTGAGATAAGAGAATTGTGGGTCACAATTTAGGATTTCTCAGTAATGGCCTCTACCCTGTGGAAGAACATTCCCCTCAGAGGTGCACCTGGTCCTGACCCTCCTAGTATGTCATGAGATCCTTAAAACCATTTTATTTCAGTGAGATAGATCCCATGAGGCTGTGGCTAGCCAAAAGGTTGTTGGTTATTACTGTAATTTCTTCGTTTTGTAATATCATATATATTTCCTAGAATATTTTTTTGATTGGGGTAGTTTACTATTCAACAAACAGACAAATAAGGTGACCTAACCCCTTGAGATCCTCCAAGAAAGGCCACTCTTGGGCCCTGAGGCATTGCTACAAGTAAATATGATACAAGATTCTATTGGTTTGATCTGCAGAATGTCAGCTTTATATCCACTTCTTTAAAATAAAAGACCTGAAAGAGGAAGATGAAACAGAGAGCCTAGTAGGCACAAGAGAGATTTTTTTGGAGCCCCCTGGAATCCATTAGACATCATGGTCTAATTTGGTATCAATCATTCTATGATGGTGACAAATTCCATAATAAGAGCTCAGTGGAATCCTTCCTGTCTATTGTTTCTCAGCTTCTGCAGTAGAAGAGAAGAGGAGAAAATAATGGCATTTATTGTTTTCTTGCCTCACCCAACTGGCTTCTTTTCCTTCAAAATAAAAATTGCAGAAGTTTTCACATACCAGATTAATGTTATATCTAGTTAAGGCAGCTGGCCAGGCAACATGCCTTTATAGCTGCTAATTATAAATGGTTGCACCCATAGTATCATGTAGACCACCAGTATTTTTGAAGGGAAAGGAAAAGGCTAACTTTGTTGTTGAGCCAACAGCTTCTGGTTAATAGGAATTACTGGTAGGAAAGAGAGGAATACTGTATCTTTCAGAAACTTTCTGCTTAAAAAAATAGGTTGGCTTAGAAATATGCTGTCATAGGAAGGGCAAAGTAAAATGGTAAAATTGTGCTTATTTCTGTGTCTGTAACTCCCAAAGCTAAATCTCCTCCATATTTAAATCAGAACAAAAAATAATATTGTACTTAGGATTCAACTAAAGAGTCCTTGAAAAATATTTTACCTGGGCATATTAATATGGTCTGATCTGTATGTCCAGAGTTTGGACTAATGCACAAACAGAATTTAATTTTTTATCTAATTTTGGTGTAACAAAGTTCTTAGGTCAAAAACCATGAAATATCCTAATTTGCCTTAGCTCTTAAATATAGATATATTAAATTTACATTTACTGTACATATCTCCACTTAGAAACTACATGTAAGATGTCTCTCGCTCTCTGTCTCAGTGTGTAACAGAATCAATATTTTTTAAAAAAGTTGATAGGTCTCTGGGAAAACACATGTAAAAACCGACAGAAGAGAACAAGATGGGATTAATTTATCCCCATATCTTATCTCCTTTATTCCCTTCATTAGCCCACTTTTTCTGATAACTGCAGTATATTGAGACTAAAGAACTATTCTATAATTCATGAAAAGCAAGCTGCATATATTTCTAAAAACCATCTTTATCAGGATTAATGTTTATTTTGGGAGTAAAACCTGACATTACAAATATATACTGCAAGGATAGTCTTGCATAGAATTTGCTTTAAAAGATATTGAGAAAACATGATTTTAACAATAAGTGAAGAGACTGCTGAAACCATCCTATATGGGATGCAGACAAATGATGCCTTGCCATATGATGTCTTTCTGTGCTAATCTGTTCCATTCATGTTTCAGCCTTTTTACCTGCCTTGCATGTCCCATTCACACACCAGCAGAGAAAATGGCCCAGGTCCATCTCTTTTAACATCTTCAGTCTTCGGTGACCAATTAAAAATGTCCCCAACTTTTTTCTTCCATGCTTTCTGTCAAGTCATTTTGATGCTCCCAAAGGTAGTAGTTGAAAAGATCCTTTGCAGTATAGATTTCCTAAGGAAGTTCTTGATTGACTTTGGAATTGATTTTTAGTTGTTTATCTGTGTGCCAATAACTTTCTGCTGTACAGTAACCACTGTCAATCTTCTTCCAGTAAACAGTCAAATTTTCCTGTTTCTCTGCATTTCTAGTGTGGACAGCAGCCACTGACCTGGAATTAGCAGCTGAGCAGAACAGCAAGCAGTTATGAGAATTAATCCCAGTTATTGATGGAGAGCACATAACACTTGCATACATAGCAAGTGTTTTTATTACTACATCACAATTCATTGCTAATAAAATCAAGCTCCTAATTGGGTAAGGCTGAGGTATAGTGAGTTCCCAACCCTTTTTATGCGAATATCCTAGAACTTTCATTTCAAGACTGCACCTTCAGCACACCGTTCCATTATGTATATATAGCATTATGTATACTACTGCATTGCTGGCATGATTTACACTGGGTTATCAAAGTAGAAAGGATTAGAGCTAAACATTTAGCATATGCTGATAGCAAACAATGGGGTAGAAGTGAACTATGATTAGTTTGCCCCACTGATTTCAATGTGCTGACTTTAAAGATGATTAGGTTTGAATCCAATCACGTTGTCTTGTAAGGGACAAAGTAAGAGAGTGAAAAAAACCCTCATGTTTTTGTCCTAAGGAGTTTGCAATCTAAACATTGGTAGAATAGATGGTGGAGTAGTATGACATCTTAATACACTCTGTTCAGCATTTGCTGAAATGCTATATCAAGCAGTACAGCAGATATATATTATACAAAGCCTATGTGGCTACCTTCTCCTGTCAGGACCATAACAAATCTACCTCAGTACTTTCAACTGAGATTAGCAATTGCAAAACAGGGTTTCAGGCCAGGGGCCTTGCCATCAAGATTCACGGTTCTACAATGTGAGGAAAACACTGCTAGGTGATGTGCAGTGCCAAATAAAGCCCCTAAATTTTAGCCTACTGTTTGAATCTTGACTTGTTGCTTGCAGCAATTAATTTGGAAGTGTGTTAATAGAAAATGGGAGGGAATCATTGTTTTTTCAGCTCCTCAGTCTTCCAGGCAATTATAAATCAAGAGTAGAGTTAAATATTCCATGTTTATGGGGAGTCTACAACCCTAAATAAGTGGACTAGGAAATTGAGGTATAGAAGCATTTATGATCAAGAACGTAGGCTGCAAACCCAGTCCTGGGTACATTGTACAATCCTGTAAAGTCTATTTGGAATAAGTCCTATTGAGCTTAATGAGATTTACACATGAAAAAATGTGTATGGGAGGGAGGGAGGAATGAAGGAAGTCCCCAGAGAAAGATTAAGGATATGAAATTCTACATTCTTTTCTAGATCCTACAGTAGCACTGGGAAACCTTCAGATGCATAAAATACAACTACAACAATGTTGGTATTCTCTCCTAAGGAGAGGACATATTTTTCTGTTTGTATGGCAGTGCAGTGACCTATCATCAAGTATCTGAGCTGTAATTCTTTGTGCAAATACTGAAATGCAAAGTACCTTTATGGAAGGTGGGATGGAGAGAACCACAATTTGCAATCATTTCCATTTTGGGACATTTGAAATGGACACATGATAGTTTTGATCTTCTTCCTCTACTAAGATTTATCTATTGTAATTAACTGCCTGGGAAGATTCCCACCCTGGCTAAGGAACTACATTGATTTTGCAAATAGATTCTGCAGACTGCTGACTTTGCAGTCTTGCCAGGCAATTGATGTCTCCAAAATTCCCATCCTACTAATAACTTTTGAGACATTTTGCAAATGGAGCCTGAATCTAGAGTCACAACTTTTATCTCTAAAAAAAGATGTTGAGGGCGATGGGTCCACTTAAACACCCATTTGCTAGAAGTTAAAAAAAAAATCTCCTACTTGGAATTTTTAACAGTAAATATCAACCAACTGCAAAGAAACTGTTGCTATAGGATACTGTTGTTGATGTAAAGATTTACAGCAGAGCAGGGAAATCATTTTACAACCAGAGGCCATTACTGTTACTATTGTATACATAAAAATGTGAAATCACAACTACTGGTTCCTTAACTCATAATTGGTTTTCATATTAATTGAGTTCTTCCCAAGAACCTAGGATGTCATAATATATTGGTGTAGTATATATGTGGATCCAAGCAATGTGGCCTTTTGTAATTGATAGACAGAATTTTTGTCAATATGCAGATTTCCCAAGTGCCATTCAAGTTTTTGGATACAGCATCCAGTGCAGAGGTGAAATTCAGCGGTTGCACCAGTTCTACAGAGAAATCTCCTTTTGTTTTTTTCCCACTTTGCAGGGTTAATCCTGTAAATAAAGCAGTTGTTTCTAGCCTAATCTTTCTTGCCTTGCTCACAGAAGCTGCCTCTCCCCTTATTACATTGTAACTTTGGTGAAGTTTAATCCTGTGCTTGGTGATGTTTAATCCTGTGGCCACGCCCACAGAATGGTAATAAAAAATGGAATTTCACCACTGATCCAGTGGGCTAATAATCCCTGAGAATTACCATAGGCACTTTTATGCCATAACATTACAGCTCCCTTGGAGCCAGGTTTGGAGGCGGAGGAGTTGGAACTGGGACCATCTAATGGGGATGGCATGTCTCTCTCGACATGTTTGGAAAGGCCAGGACCTGAGGATGATGCATTCTTGGCCACTTAGGCATTGGGGGAGGTGGTCGACCAGATGGAGAGCTGCCTGCATGCACAGACACAGGGGAGGATTGGCTGCTGTGAGGCGGGGGTGCTGAGAGGCAGCAGATCACCTCCGATGAGGAACAGCTGTCTACTCCATTTGATCCAAAGGCAAGGAGAGTAAAGTGTAGACAAGCCCAGAGAAGGGCTGCAAGGCTACTTGGGAAGAGGTTGCCCCATCCCTCCTCACAAGGAATACCTGGAATGGAAAAACTGAAGGAGGAACCATGGAGAGTTAGTCTTTGCTGGGAACAATTGTTTGCTTTGGCTTTGACTCATGCCTGTTGTTTGCCTTGCCTTGCCTTTCTTCAAAGATTGCTCTTCACCTTGTTCTTGGACCTTGCCCATCTCTTGTGGACTGCTTTTGGCCTTTGGTTCACTGTGCCCTTGGAACTGCTTCTTGTCTTGGACTGAGGATTGTCATTATCTTGTGCCTGGATTCCGCCTTGTGGACTAGACTTGGAACCCTGGGCCTTGCCTCTTCTATCCTACTTCTTCTTTTCAATCACAGTTTAATGAACCAAGAGTTTATCAGTTTGCATTCAGAAATCCCATAACAGTTTAACCTGCTCATTTTTTACTACTTTTTAACTCTATGTTCCCACCAGTTTTCGGTGTTAGAGCATGATAATTTTTGTGGATGTTCCAATGAATCAGTTTGGTGACTGTCACCTCCAGCAAGATGGGTGGCATACAAGTTTAATAAATAAATATGCTATTGTTTATTGCTAGTTAGGACTATATGTGGTTTTTTTAGGTTGACTTGAGCAGAAAGATCAGAAATACATTAAATAAATTAATGGATTATTATTTATCATTTGTTAAAGAACACCAACAAATGTGGCATTGCTGAATTTTGACATTTTCCTCTTGGATTTAGTTGGTGGTGAGAAAACATAAATGGGGACCTATGCTTGTGAACACTACCCATGTTTTCTATGCATGCTACAAGAATTCTGGTATATCAGTTGCAGCCCTTCCTGGAGTGGGAGCATCAATCTACAGTAACTCATCCCTTTATGACCATGTAGTTAGGCTGCTGGGAATGTGCTCCATGGGATTGATTTTAAAATCTACTATTGCTACAGGATTTTGTTTCCAGATGGAAATTAAATTTGAAGGACAATCCTCTCTCATTTAATACCAGTCACTCTATTCACAGCATACCCTGGTATTGTGGGTACCAACAATATCTACATTGGGGTCCAATTCTAAATATTTGTTTTGACTTATAAAGTTTGGTACCAGGACTGCCTGCTTGAACCAATATTGACTCATCCAAAGAAATCTTCCTGAGAAATGAAGTAATGCTCCATTTGTGAGAATTAAGAGGGCCTGAAGCTAAAAGCTATGTTTTTTTTTTCAGTGATAGCCTTTGTCTAGATCACAGGTGTCAAACTCTTGGTGTCACATTGCCATTGTGTGACATATCACAATATTTTTCCCTTTGTGGTGCTGGGGTGGGCATGGCCTGCACATGGACTGCAGGCTGCCAGTTTGATACCCCTGGTCTAGATGGATTGTCTGTCTCAGTAATTCCCCTTGGTAACTAACAAAGGATGAAATCTTATAGAGGATTTCTGGAGGGTGATCCTTCACCACCATTATTTACTTTTATTATGCTAATTGCTGCTTTTTATTGATTTGGGTTTATTGAGGTGTTAATGAGGGCAGGGGAGTACATTTTAATTAACTTTTTCTCATTTCTTATAATGAAATTTTGATTTTGTAAAAAAGTGGTTATTTGATTACATGAAATACTTATTTGCCAAAAACTGTCCAGCATTGGAATGATTTAGCACCATACACATTTTATAAGTAATAACAACATGGAGAATCAGCGTAGATTCTACAAAGGGAACTCTTAATTCATTAACCTTTTAGAATTCAGTAAATGTCACCAAGCATATTCATTTAAAGAAAAGACACACAAATAGGGAAATAATGGAGATATATAATATTAGTATAAAAATTGATGTGGAAAGTTTTTTCTTTCAATGTAATTGAGTCTAGAGTGAGTCAATTAAATTGAATGATGGCCAACTGAAGCCAGATTTAAAAAAAAAGAAGTAACAGCACTATGCAGATGTAACAATGGCAATCTTGGATTGTAATGAAGATAATTTTTTTCCCAAATCAACAAAAAACATAATTTCAGGTTCCAAATTAACAAAAAAAAAATATGTTTGTGGAATTGCATAGCTGACATCAGATTTTTGTTTTTGTATAAATATTCAAGATGGATATTTTGCATTTATAAACAGGTGACACTAGAATCATCCTCAATTCATTAACTGAATAATTGCACATTCTTTCCATGCTAACTCTGTAGGGAGGGTTGTATCTTGAAGGCAGAGCACACACATGCAAGAGGTCCTAATTTAAACTTCTATCTTCATATACATTTGGAAATTGCTTTATTTCAAACTCAGAGAATTATGGGCAGTCTTTCACAACCTGGAATTTTATTAATGAATTGTACATGCAATCTCTGGGTCCAACTTATAAACAACTCGTATTACAAATAGATTGCCATAAAGTTTATTGTATTAAAATTTGTGCTAAATGCTCATGACTATCATAAAAATTTTGGGTGGCTTCTGCACAGCTTCATCAGCTTGAGAAAGGAGCCTGCCATCTTCTATTTTAAATCAGATCACGTTGTTGTTAACACTGTCCTGTGTATCTGTTCAAACTTAGCTACTTATATGACCAAAAGACAGATTCAGGAATAGATCTTGTTTGTAACATGGGGAGTGCCAGTACAATTTTGGAATGCTTAACATAGGGCATGAAGTGTATTTCCCTGGTTTTATCCCTCTCCTTTCTTTTATTGTTTTGCCATGACAATTTTTAGACAGTAATTCATCTGGGGCAGAGTCAGGTTTTCTTCTACTCTTCAGAATGCAATGCACACTATAGTATTATATAAACCTCACATGAAAAATGTATACTAGGTATGCAGCCCTGAACAGTTTCTGTGCTGTTTATTTTTGGAGTTCTAGAAACTGCTTCTATTCATGCTACCAAATGTGTGTTGCTACTGGTGCCATAGTTTTGTTGGGAAGATGATGTATGAACAAAGGCATCATGGCTTGAGTGGGCACATTTTATTTAAACATTCCTTCTATTTTCGAAAAACTGTGGTGCTAAAATGTCTTATTTCCTCCTTACTATTTGTGATTGCTTTAAAAGTATTACCAGGTAAGTTTCGAAAAGATAAACCAATATAAGGTATCAAGATTCAAGGAGAGGGATATAAGTCAAAATATTATGCACACAATGTAGTTCATGTAACCACAAAGTGCAGTAAGACAACTGATGAAAACAATCAGGTTTTTGCTGTGCTGAATTTTCTGGATACAAAAATGAGTGCAAAAAAGTCAAAGAAAATAATAAGAAATTTAACTTGAGAAGAAAATAAACAAATATAACAAAAGATCTAGTGAAATATTTGAGTTTGTAACTGACAGGTAGCAATAAAAATATAGTTCAAAATAAATATATTTTGGAGAGAAAGTAAAAGAACTGGATAGGTGGAAGATATGCAATTGCTACTATCAAAATAAACACAGTATTTAAGATTAACATTTTATTTTATAATCTCAGTCCCAAATTTTAAAATGCACTTTAAAATTGCCAGAAGAATAAAAAGTGATCTTGGGAGAGCAATTTTAAGAAGGATGACAGAATTTGAATCATTTTATAGGATCAAAACCACCTACTAGGATGTATGTATGAACTATTATTAAAAATATATAGAAATAAAAATTGCATGATCCAAAAATTTAAGAAAGCATAATATAACAATCACAGGAACAGTGGAAAAATCAATAACATTCCACCAAAGCTACAACTTAAGAGAAAATTGATATAAATTAAAAAAAATGTCATTATAATAACATTTCTATACCATTCTAATGCTTCCAAATATATTGGCTGAAAATTTCAAGTCAGGGTACAATGGGAGGGAAGAGTATAATTTGTAGTTTCCTAACAGCCTTTTTTTTTTTAATTAATGTTTAGTTTTCCCCTCTTTTTCCTTTGTATACAAGTAGCCACTTCTCTCCTTCTTTTCTACATGATCATTTGCATTTTCTTTCCAAATAATAATAAAAATAGAAATGAAGGAAAGAAGGAAAAAAAGAACACCTTATAAAACCCGAATTAACTGTACTCCTTCAGGGAAAATGTCTTGCATAGCTATCACTTAATTAACTGGCAGGCTAGAAAAATATACTTCTCAGTCCTTTGCATACATTACATCTGTTGGGGAAAGAAAAGACTATTTTTGTGAATTCAATGCTAAGATTTTGAAACGCTTTGCCTTATTGCCTATTATTAAAGAACTCTAATGCAAGTTGCTGCCCAGCCCAAGCACAACTATTGTGTAGCAGTCTCCTTTTATATTTTACAGGAAGGTTCACGGAAGGAAAGCTTATATTTGAGTGTAATTAGTTACATGAGTCAGCCATGGATACAGCTGGAACAGAAATATATTTCCAACAACATTTAATAGTGCACTTGAAAAACTGAAAGATTATCCATACCAGGGCTCTCAGGGCTGCAATGTTGACTGAAGCTAAGAGATGATAGGCTAACTAAAATGCACATATGAATTCAAATTTGATTCCAGAAGAGAGCTGGATTTCTGCCCATCTCAAATATTCAAAGCTTTGACCTCTGACTCCAACCAATTATCAATATCTGATTCAAAAGCTGATTTGCCTTTTTTTAAAAAAGTTCACAAGCTGGTTCACTTAGTGGGACTTAGTTCTAGAAAGTCTTTCATGAGCTACAATGGTTCTTCATTATTATATGAATATTCCCCATATCAGTAGGAAAGTGTATTTGTGTCTGCAGCTAAATTTGTAAATAATTGAATAGATATTTATGTAGATATTTCAAGCAGCTAACTTGAAATTCAAACAAGATAGGGATGGTTCTGCTTAGAAAATGGGAAGCTAGCAAATAGTCAGTCTAACTGTGTTGAGTAGTATTACATTTGTCCTAAACATTCAGGTTGGAAGTATGGGTGTAAGATTTGTTTCAGCCCTGAATCTGGATGTTCTTGTGTATTTCATATTTTATTCAGGCTGACCTTTGGTAGATAATCTCCTTTGACTGATGAGATGAATTGAGGCTGCTTGTTTTATTACTGTGTCTTAATGAAGATTAAATAGGCTTTAAATTTCATTTATTTGTTTGCTTAGTCTTATATATGCCTCTCCAATTGCCATTATCTATTAACAGTTTACACTGCATAAACAGTCCCCAGGTTACAAAGCTCATACAAAGCAAAATTAACAGGTAAGACAGATAAAAATACAGCATTCAAAAGGGACCAAATCTCCAGGAGAAGTAACAGCCATCCTCTATAAGGGCCTTAATGGCCTTCCCAAAAGCTAGACGGTTTAGAGCATGGGTCCTCAGCTACGGCCCGCGGGACACATGCGGCCCACGGAGCGCATTTACCCGGCCCGTGACGTCCCATGACGTCCCATGCGTGCGCCATCCCGCAGCCGTCGATTAACACTTCCGGCGCCCTTTCCCTTTCCCGCCTTTTCTTTTTGCTTCCTCCCCTTCCTCTCATTCACCTTCCACTTTGGCTTGCTCCTCACACTCGGCTCGGCACCTTCCCGGGGCAGAGACGTTGGCTGAATTCCTCATCCGCCCAGGCAGGAGGGCTCCGCTGGCAGCGAAAGCAAAGGAGAGGAAAAGGAAAGGGAAGCAGGGCCAAGCCATTCCCCCACCCACCCTCTCCTCTGGCAGCCCGTCTGCTCTGCTTGGGGGCAGGTGGACGGAGCGGCGTTTGCGCCGGGTGAAAACCGCCCGCTGCCCCAGCGCGACGAATGGAGAGGCTGAGCGTGCTCTGCTTCTGCCTCTGGATCGGCGCCGTCTCGGAAACAGGTGAGGCAGCGCAGGCACGCTATCGACGGAGCACACGCTTGCGCCGGCAAGTGGTGGGAAGGGAAAGGCAAATCGATGGCTGTGGGAGGTTGAGTGGCGAAGAGCAGAAAGTGTGAGGCTGGGTGGAGGCGGCCACAGATGACTGGGTGAGGCTTGCTGAGGAGCGGAGCCGAGGCGAGCCCAGCTCGGGACAGAATGGGGAGGGGAGGAGGGGGAAGGCGTGTGTGGGAGGAAGGATCCTTCTAAGAGAGCTGGCAGCGAGATGGGGATGTTGAAGACACAGAGAGGAAACGAACCTTGTGGGGAGGAAAGGGGAATTGGGATTCTTAGCTGGATACGGACGTAATGAAGCGGCTGGGGGGGGGGAGGAGAGAAAGAGCAGCTAGGCCAGGGGTGGGGAATCTTGGCTCTTTCATGACTCATGGACTTCAACTCCCAG
>JAEANM010007355.1:0-17803 GCA_017656035.1 Myanophis thanlyinensis | reverse complement strand
TATTGTACTGTTTTTTATAGGCTGTTCACCGCCCCAAGTCCTTCGGGAGAGGGGCGGTATAGAAATTTAATAAAATTTAAAAAATTAAATTAATATAGATACAACCACATCCTGTTAGGAGTCTATGATAGCAGGAGAGTGGTAAAATTAGCTGCTTTCAAATTTTCAGTTAACATATGCAATGTGATCTCTTCCAGGGTGTATTCACTTGAATATTTGACATACACTCAGGTTTTCAGCAGTTCACAGGATGCTGCCTGTCATCAGCTTATCAAATGGCTGTATGCACATTATAGTTAGTTACCAGGTAATGAACAAACGTCAGTGCCAACTCAACATATCTTGCTGCCTTAGATAAATTAAGAACTTTCTTTCTCCACTCTTTCTGCTTTATTTAAACATAGATAGTAACAATAACAATAATATAGTTGCAAACAAAACATAACATACTAATTATCAGTTTCATATTTCAGTGTTACATAAATATGAACAAACCATATGATGGAATTAAAAACTAAGTATGAAAGAAAAGGTGGGAAATGTGAGATGTAGACAAATTAAAAAAACAACAACCTACATTGCTTGCAAAAGTACTTCCTTGCCCTTATGTTTTAATCTGATGTTTTTTTTCAAAACTGAGAAATAAAGGAGAGCGTTGTCAAATAACAAGAAAATTTAAATTTGTTTTAAGCTAGCTTTAAATTTTAATTAATTTTTAATTCTTAACTGTTTTTTAAATTGGGTTTTTAATTGACTGGCCATTATGTTTATTTGTAATTTTAATTTGGTTTTTAATTGTATATATTCATGTTTTTTATTAGGCTGTTCACCGCCTCGAGTCCTTCGGGAGGGAGGCGGTATAGAAATTCAATAAAAGGAAAAAGTAAAAGTAAAGTAAAACACTTTCTGAATTTTAAAAAAAACACATTTTCTTTTAGGTCATTTTTATTATCAGAAATTTATTGTTACCATGTTGCTAATAATGGCTGAGCAACACATCCTTGGTCTAACATGCTTCCATTTGTGTTGATATCAGCAAAAAAAACAGTGACCTGAAACAGGACTATGAGTGCAAAGAAGGGAAATGAAATTTTATCTTCCTAAGTCTGTTTACCCTTTTTCCATGGTTAAAATGAACCAGTGCAGGATTGTAGAAAAGGAAAAAGAGACATTTATCCTTCCTCAACAATCCATCTGAAAATGATGTATGGAAGTGCACAAAAGTTGCAGAGTATGTATTTTGTAAGATTCTGCAGTTGATGAGTCCCTTAATTAAAAGATACGTATGTTCAACCATGTGAAGTTCAAAAAAAATTCTATATGCTGCATTTTTCTTTCTTCCTTATGGTCAACCAATTTAACTTTTAAAAACTTCTTTTAAACTATATAACTCTACGGTTTGATCACTTCATCTCTAGGTGGCAGCAAAGAGTTAGGTAGGTTTGTATCTCTTGGTAGCCATCTGGTGACTACCTGTATTTGTGCAGCCAAGATCAGTCACTAAACAAATGCTGCTGAAGAACTGGAGTTTGAGAACCGGGTTTAGTTGTGAGGATTAGTGTCAGAGTTCATACATAATGTGAGGACAGGAAGTGAGAAGTTAGTGGCTACTTGCAAGGGAATTCCTTACCAAGGAATTAGGCTATTGAAATAGAAAGCCCCGGTCCTTTCAATTATTTTCAATTGCATCAGCTAATCAACTTCAAGGCTTCACACTCAATTAACTCATTGAAAAAAGACAAATAAGAATGGCTGCAGAAGTCAGGATTCCAGTTTGCCTAGCAGTTAAAACAGGATTGAAAAATAGGCAAAGATCAGGGTAAACAGAGTAAACACGGTACCTCCACACAAAACCAGCAGAATTTGGTGCCAGTTGGTGCCCCAAATGAAACACATCATTTCATATACCGGTATGCATCAATGCACTTTATATTGCCGTCATTTAGCAGCTTCAGGCTGAATATTAAAGAAAAATTGCTGTCAGATTATTGCATCTTAAGTTGTTTTCAGGCTGTCTAACCTACAAGATGACATTGAGATATGTAGAATGTGCAGATATGTGTTTGGGAAATGGTTAGTGGGTTGTCTTTATCCCAGCACAAGGAGATTCTATTACCATGCCATGTGGGTTAGTTATCTAAGATGTGCAACGTTATAACCTTGTTAAAATAATCATTAGGTAATTATCACTACTGGTACTTCCTGCATCTCATTTTCCTCTGCTTACTAGATCTGGGCTACAAAAATATGAATGAAAACTGTACAATACTGTAAAACTGATCACACAGACCTTTTCATGTTAGATCTAGTATCCCCTCCCTCCCGCCCTCTCTCACACGCGCACAGACATACACCCCACATACACACACAAACAAAAATATTATGACCCTACATTTATGTCATCATTGTAAACCTAACCGCAGTAGAAAAAAATATCATATATCAGAAGCACCAGGTTGTATTTCGCAAAATCTTCTACAATAAGAAACAAATTCAATTTTAATTTATTGCAAAGTTCTTCATTGTTTCTGACGCATTTCAGAATTTATCCCCCTGAAAGCCCATAAATTTATGTCTGAGAAGAGGTATAATTACAATCTTTCAACTGAAAATATTTTATGTAGCACTAAATAACTTTTATGAGTAGGTATTTATTGTATGTAATAGGAAACATCTCATCATATCTAGTCTAAACCCTTCTTCAGATTCCTCAGCATGAAATGAAATCAAAGCCATAAACAAAGCATCATTTTAGAAAATGAGCAGTCAGTAAGATTTTAATTGGAAAGTTCCTGGTGTCGTATCAAACATTTTTCCCTAATGATTCTAGTATTAAATATTCTGACTTGTTACCACTGGGGGTTGCCAAGAATTAAAGTTATGCATTCACAATTATATGTCACTATTGAGCTCTGCATGGTTTCCATTTATCTAAAGGAAAAGTGACTTTTCTGGATGGGGGCACCAGTCCAGAATTTGGAAAATATATTTCTTAGTCCTTCAAGATATACTGGACTAGGAAACTATAGTAATGAATGTTAATACTACTTTTACCATATGGTTATGGTTACAGTAGCAGACTCTTGCAAATCTGTATGTGCTCCCCACCCATCTTCCTTTAACTTAATTAGATAAGGGTAAGGTCTTATCTGCTTCGATTACAGTTTTGCCCGGTTCAGATTTCTTTTAACTGACTGTTGTCTTAGTTGCAGTTCTTCCTCCTGTTCCTCAGGATTATTCTTCCTCCCCATTCAAATGTTTTAGAAAATGAATGCCATGCTGGCACAGCTAGAGAAAAGACATTCCATTACCAGAAGCAGAAACAGTGGAGATTTTTACATCTACACTGCTCTTTATAATTTCAGTTTGCCTTTGATTTTTTTCCCCTAAACAAGTGTATGCAGAAGCTTTAAATAAAGCTTCCCAATATTTCTGCTTTCTCTGAATGCCTTTTTAGTCTCTAGGACCCAGAGGCATTCTTGCTTTGATTTATACGTTTACTAGAGTCTTAGATCAGCATAATTCTTACTTTGCTTTCCATATAATTTTTAAAATCAAATATTCTTTTAAAGTACATTATTGCTCTTGGTCTAAGGCAGGGGTGGGCAATTGTGGCTCTTTTATAACTTGTGGACTTCAAATCCCAGAATCCTTGGGCAAGGCAACCTAAATAAAATGGAGGAAACATTTGAAAAGGGTTCCTTACACTTACACCTCACAATGTTTTCTCCATTTTATTTAGATTGCCTTGCCCACGGATTCTGGGATTTGAAGTCCACAGGTCATAAAAGAACCACAATTGCCCACCCCTGGTCTAAGGGATTGGAGGATAAGAAGGTTAGATAGGGAGGTATTGCAAAATGAGGGGTATGAGGTGGGGGAGAGATGAAGGAGGAGGTAATTTTTAAAGGGAGGGATGGAAGAAATCATTCAGAAAAAAGAACATTAAAGCTGTTCATGTTGTTTATATTATCAGGCAAGATAACAAATTCCAAGAGCAACAAGACATAAAATGTCTTGGATGTGAAAAAATGTTGATTACACAGAGAAACTAGATAGAGATGCTCTAAAAATACAAGTAATGAGAAAGCAAAGTTGAATTATTTCACTGAATGTTAAATATCTGAGAGATCCTATCAAGAGAAAAATAATGGTTAATTATGATAAATCAATTAAGCCATACATTATAAGAAATATATGCAATAAGTATAGCAAGGAAATTTGAACATAGAATATTAATTCTAATATTAGTTCATTACATATGCTCCTAATTAAGTAATCAGTTTGGTTACTTATAAAAGATTATGAACATTAAAAACAAAAACATAAATTTTATAAGAGGAGGGACATCAATATTGACTCTTAACATTAGGCTAGAATGTTTAAGAAATTTCAAATTTTAATGCATAGTTGTGGATTTATAGATGCACAGACAATTAGAAATGCAAAAAAAATCCTTTAAAAATATATTAATTAGAATAAAATGAAGAAATATTTGCTCTACCACAGGGGTATCAAACTGGCAGCCAGCAGGTTGGATGCATCATGTGCAGGCCATGCCCACCCCAGCTCACATGACACCAACATAACGCTGCAAGTTTGACATCCATGGTTTACCACATCTGGGGTACAAAAAATCCAGCCAGCAAAGTGTTAGATTTTCTAAGCAAGATGTATTGGTAACCTTGGGCATCAGATTGCTTACCAATTGGTATCTGTAAGACATCACGTTTTAATATGGATATATTTCACCACATGTTATTCAAGTACAATTCCCATCATCTTTTGATATTGACTATGTTTAATATAGCTGACAGAAGCTGATGTTTAAAAATATTATTGTTTGTTTGTTTGTTTGTTTGATATATCACCTGACTCACAACAACTCTGGGTGGTTTACAAATTGTTAAAAATGTTAAAAACAAAACTATCCTAAAACACAAATATAAAAAGTAAGGATGACCAGGATAATGACAAATCTTTATAAGGAAAAAAAAGAACTGCCAAAGTGTCAAGGGAGCTTCAGTCATGCTTGCCAAAGGACTGAGAGAAGAGTCATGTCTTCAGGGGCCTTTGAAACACCAAGATGGGGTCATTTGAATTTTGGGGGAAATGTCATTCCAGAGGGCAGACACTACCACAGAGAATATGTGCTTCTGAGATTCTGACAGATGGCAATTTTAATTTTAAGGAACCCAGAGTGCTTTATAGGCTTTGACCAGCAGCTTGAATTGCACTGGAAATCAAATGGCAACCAGTGCAGTTCATGAACAATTACTTGTTATACTGAACAATGCTGCTCGCTGGATTCTGAACCAGTTGAAGCTTCCAGGCAATAGCAATAGCACTTAGTCTTATATACCGCTTTATTTTACAGAGTCAGCATATTGCCCCCAACAGCTTGGGTCCTCATTTTACCCACCTCAGAAGAATGGAAGGCTGAGTCAACCTTGAGTCTGGTGGGATTTGAACTGCCAAACTGCAGGCAGCAGATAGTCAGCAGAAGTAGCCTTCAGTACTGCACTCTGACTACTGCACCACCGAGGCTCTAATGTCTAAGGGCAGATCCATACAGAGCACATTTATTTGGATTGGAGATGAGGGGATTTTTTTCTAAACTCCACAATCAGTGTTCGCTCAGGGAGAAGGACAATGATTTGTTGACATTGATTCTTCAGCTGAAGGGAAACAGGAACATCACTAACTGGCTCATGGGGTTCTATGTTTCAAAAGTAAAAAGATATTGCAGGTAAATTCTAAACTGCTTTGGAAGAACTGGAAGTAGGAATGGGGATGTAGAAATACCTGTATCTGCCTTGAATTTGCTTATGAACCCTGGCAGTGATTCAGTGGCTGAGACTTTAAGCCATGAATATTCTTGTTGGCTTATTTAACAAAGATCTGCTGTGTCACATGCTAAGCCTCTTAGCCAGCAGAAGATAATAATGCTATCTTTTTCAGAATGTGAGAATGTGTCATACTTGTGATATATTATCTCAGTATATGGTGTATATCTGTATTTGGACTATTCAGAAGGCTCACAAATGCAAAACATCATCATCATCATTTTAGCAACGTTTAGTTTCAGAAAGAAAGACTGAGGTTACAAAGAAAAACCAAACAAAAATAAGACAGAATTGCCCCAAACTCAAAAGGCTCAAATATTCAAATATTATAGGTGAAATCAAAGATGCTATCAGATCTTTTACTTCTTTTATTTTATTTATTCATTAAATTTGTTTGCTGTCCCATCTCCTAGAAGGCGACTCTGAGCAGTTTGGGACTTAGAATTTTGATTAATTCCTTTGGGACAGCTTTCATTTCATTTTTTAAAATTATTTATATCTCATCTTTATTATTTTTACAAATACCTAAAGGCTGTGAACATACATAATACTTCTTCCTTCTCCTATTTTCTCCACATCAACAACCCTGTGAAGTGAGATGGGCTAAGACAGCGACTGGCCCTACGCCACTCAATATTTAAAGGAGAAAAATCATGCCCCAAAGTTTTTAATAGCTAGTTGAATCCACCACTCTTACTTGCTTCTAACAAAAAGGAAATGTACATAAAACTACCTCTGGATAGTTTCCCACAGCTGACAAGAGATACTTTTCTGCAAGCTCAGACAATTTAGCTTTGAGTAATCTTGAAAGGACATGACTTCACATCCACACATCCAGATCCACTTATTTTGGAAAGAACAAATTTTGTAAACAAGTAGGGCCTAGAGTTTAAGGATGTGTAAGATTGTTTATGAAATTCAAGGCTACAATTCTTTGCCTGTTTTATTTATATATAAATATAAATAATTATATATAAAACAAATGGGAAATGATGGAATTTATTTAAATGCATCGTACTACTAGATTCTTTCTTCTATTAGTACTAAGCAAATAGTGGGTGGAACAAGCTGAGAGTGGGTGGACAGGCTCATTCTCTGTATGACAAGTTGTTTTTTTCTGATAGTCTCTTTCCCAAAAAACAAGCTATTAAAAAAGAGATGGAGGGAGGTCAGCCTGGCTTTCTTCAGAAATCATCTGAACTTAGTCAAAGCAGGGTACTTATTTCTGGCTTAGTATATTGCATAAAACATAGTCATTGGATTGACATTTGTCCAATTGGTAGACAATTCTGAATTTAAGAAGACACTCCAGGAAAATTGAGCAGAAAAAAACCCCCTAATCCACCACCATTTCTACATTTGCAATGAACGTACGGCTACATTCTAATTTTACAGTTAAATTTCCTGGGGAAAATAGTTTTCCTTTCAGCTAAACATAGTAATTGGGCAAGTAAGCAAAAATCCAAACCTGTCATTAGGGTTGTATAAACAATATGCATAAGAAGCAATAAATAATCAAATGTATAAATATATTGAAATGTTGTCATTCTTACCTCATGAAATTTTTATACTGCACCTATAAAATAAGAAGTCCATGGAAACCACAAAGGAAAGTGAGTTTTACAGCTGTGAATAGCTTACTCTACTAAGAATGTCTTATTCTTCTTTTCATATTAAAATCTCCTTGGAATAAAGCTTGATTCTCACTGGACACATCGATGTAGTTTTCTTGGCAATTAAACTAACAATGCAGTCATTTGCCACTATCTCTTCTGAGATTTTATTTTCCAATTCCTCAATCTTGCCTATAGCTAAATAGTCTCCAAACTAAACACAAACTCAGTCAAGATAATCCAGATGCTGTTATTTTCTGAATAACTTCCATATAAATTGAGTTATAGATAGTACAAGAATGCCATTTATTGACTTCAACCAGTTTTATGAATCTTGTACCTTCCAGGTGTGGAAGTGTACATAGTCCATCTCCTTACCTAACATGAAATTTATGGGAGATTTATAGATGCTTCTAGAAGTCTTCAGGTTTGGAGTTATGAAGAAATTGTAGAATTATGGGATGTGATAAGAAAAACCTTTGGGTTCTCTTATTTCAAAACTTTTTTTGCACATTGTCCTTGTCAGGCCCTTTCCCCATGACCAAGAGTGGTTAGCTGCACTTCAAATTCGAAGCCAAAAAGGGGTTTGGAGCAAGCAAGAGCATACATCATGTACCTGTCAGCAAGTTTGAGAAGCTGTATCTTTGGCTGGGTTCATCCGGTTGCCATGCAATCCAAAGAAAACACATATTTTAGTTAAGGAAGCGCTGACAGAATGACCACACCTGCTCCAAAGCAGCTTGTCACATGTTATTGGCATCTCCTTAATTCAAATGTAAATTTTTTTCCTGGGATTGTGCGGCTACCATGTGAGCCTAGAACCCCAATGCAAGAGTTTATGAGCAGGCAGAGAGGCCACACTTTACAATTTGACCCATGTAGGACATCGTGAGTCAGGGTCAGGGGAAAGCTGACTTCAGCAAGGTACTCCTCCCAATGCAATCATCCCAAATCTACTGCATGGCATGGAATTAGCTAGATGGATGTGTGTCCGGTAGCATTCCTTTGTGCTCACAAAGCAACGGGAAGAAGTCAGCATACAGGCAGTTCAACTGTTCAGACTTGTGGAGTCATCCATTCATTGCCTACTTCTCCCCAGTCTCAAACCAATGGTTGATGGAAGAGAAGGGAAGGCTACTGATTGCAATTACCATCGACCTTACTAGACACTAGGACCAGCCACAGAAAGATCTCAATTTTCTTGGAGTGTCAGTAGGAAACCATGGCTGATAGAGATGAGGGACCCTGAAAAACAGAAACAACCATTTGATCAGAAGAAATAGATGCAGCAACAGCAACACTGAACAGCCACTCAGAGTATCCAACTTCGGTGGGAGCTGTTATAATTGATGCTGAGGGTATGATCTGCAGAGAATGCAACATTCTGTAAAATGTTTAGTATTCTTTTTTTGGTTCAGCTTTTTGCAATTTTGCAGCAATATTACTCTAGAACTGTCTTTGTTCCACTTCAGGATTAGGCCATGAAGCACATTGGCACTGGGATGCGTGAACCTGGGATGCCCTGTATTTTTTTGTATCAATCATGTCCGAACATAATTTGTAGTAGAAACAGCTTTAACAAGGACTGGATAAACCGCTAAAGGCGGTGAAAATCAATCTTGAGAAAGTGGAAAGCATGGGAAAGAAAACCTCTCTGAATGAGGACCTGTGGCAAGATCAGACACCCCTACAAGTGGCTCTATGAACAGGGGCATCATCACGGTGAATTCACCAGCCAGGAGACAGGGATAGCTGATGAAAATCTCTCCAGAGAAAGGAGAAATTGAGGGATTATCCACTTGAACTTTGGAAAGATGCTCCTTGCAAGGAGAATACAGGAACTGACTTTCTTGTGATTGATTATAACTTGAGTAGCTTAGTGCTGAGAGAATGTCAACATACCCAGAACTGCAGTGATGCATATATGTTTCAGCAAAAATCTCACTTTCTGAAATACCTTTGGATACAGTTTACCAACATAAGAGAGATATTGGCCTATATTGGCCAAAAAGAGATTACTGTGTATTACCACGTTATGGAATATCAATAACTGCATTATCTGAATTGCTACTGACTGGGTTAGGCAACATGTGAATCAACATTCCAGTTATACCACTTGGAGGTAATAAGTACACAGAAGGCACTGATTTCACACTGAGCCAAAACGTATCTAATAATTTTGTGGTCTTTCAACCTATTTTGCAGTGACTTGCTGGGTCTGTTCACATGCACATGATTTTCGTCTACAGACCAACAAAAGTGAGAGCAAGAAAGCAAAGAATGAATCTATTCCTAGTTCCTAGCCACACTGGACTTCTTACACAAAGCAATATGATAATCATTGCTGGTGTTAAGGCAAATTGGCAAGGATGGGAAGACACACTCAGAAAATTGGAGCATGGAGAATAAATGAGAATGGTTTATGCCTATTAATCATTTGCAGCAGAAAATGGGCTAATAATTGGAAACAGCATTTTTCAACACAAAATACCACCTTTTACATCCTGTGCATATCCAGTGTAAAGTTTGCCCCAGGACAAATTTAATAATACCAAATACCAAATCAATTTAAAGTCTAATTTAATGATATTCAGGCATTGTGGGAAATACATTGTGTGTCTGATCATCTCCTTGGATGTGCAATTGTCCAGTTCCAATTTAAGAAATTCAGCTCTAAGACAAAACTTCCACACCATAAAGTTTTGGTTGGCTGATTCTATTTTCAAGCAATAATTCTAACTGGTCCTATCCAACTATTTTACAACACTTGCAGAACACACACACACACACACACGGAGAAGCTGCAAATAATTTTGCTAGACTTCAGGCAGTATAGTGAAAACTATATTTATCACTGCTACTTTTTGAAATAAGATTTTAGTATGATCTGATTGTTTGGTAAAATATATGGAAAACTGATAAAATTATCAAATTGCTTTGGAATCAGAAAAAGATAAGTAGCTAAACAAATGAGTAGAAATTTGATGTTACATGTTAATGATCACTCATTCTTTTCATTTTTGTAAATTAATTTTTATAACATTATTTTCTTTGTGACAAATCATTTACAGTGCAATTCATTACAAAATTTAAAATTTATGTTCACTCAAACAAAAATTCTGAGTCCAGAGACAAACTATGTAAGCAATAACTTCCAAATTATAACAGCTGAGATGTCAAGCAAGAGTATAAATAAACTTTTCCCGTTTTCACTCTTTGGCTTGTGGCTTCAAATTCTGCTTCTGATGTGTCACCTATTCCATGTGACAGGAAATATGACTAAAAAATTGGCAGACTTTTTCTCTGTGAAACTCATAGCGTCTGTAAGGAATCTGCTTGCAGGCATGTGTCTTAAGAAACAGTCATAGCTGGATTGAAAAAACATTCCTTCATTTCCTTTTTCTGTAAGATTAGAAGTTTAAACAGCTCAAATACTATCAGGCATGGCTTTATTGTTAGGACTTCAAATATTCTTCTCAACAATTATGATACGCAATCAGCCAAAGGTTTAATTTTTTATTCCCTAAAGGGCAGAACTATTTACTGGAAAGGAAATTCTGGCAGGGCATTGAGAGGCTACCATGAAAAAAAAAGAACAAAGAGAATACAGCACAATTAGCCAGAATACAAGTAAGAATTTAGATTTCTCCAGGTGTTTTAGACTTCATCTCCGACAATTCCTTGCTCCTGGAACTTACAGAAGTTGAAATCCAAGCTATCTGGAAAGAATCAGACATTTTATGCTAAACACAGAAGACCATAGATGGGCTATGGTTTCCCAAAGTTTTCCAAACAGGACGTTGACAGTCATCTGTTGAAGATGCTGGTATAATTCTGCTCCCTTCATTGATCAAGCATGGAACTAAGAAGCTTGTAAAGTATGTGGTTCAATGTTCTGTAAATTAATTTAATGAATGGGTTTAGTTAAATATATACTGATTCATAATGAAAGGAAAGAGTTCCTAATGAATTAGTTTTGTGTCTACGGGCAGATGCATCTCATCAAAATGCACTCATTTCTCAGAATTGTCTGCCCCTCAGAAACTTTGGCACAGAGAAGCCTGGAGGGATTACTCTTAATTATTCTTTGCTCCTCTGTACATTAAAAATGTAGTCCCTTTCTTCCTGCTTTCCAATCACAAGAGTGATGATTGATGGGTGGGGTTGGGGGAGGAGCTTGAGGAATACATGCCTCTCACTGACATAATCCTTCTTTAGTACAAGTCCCAGGAGTTCAGTTCTTAAACCAGAAAATCCTCAAACCTTGATTTAAAAGATCTGTTTGCTTTTCAGTTCAGCTGAAAAAAAGCCCCCAGGACAGTTTGCAAAGGTTATTCGTAGCACAGTGCTTGTCTTTAGAATTATAGGATTATAAAAGGTAAAGCACAGTGAGGGAAAAGAAACAGCAACAACAAATTAAGCACTAATTCTTAATTCTTAATTTCTTGCTGGTATTCTTTTTGGCAGGAAGGACAAAACTTTTTTCAGCTTTTTTTTCTAATAGATAGGTCTAGTTTATTATATTTCTTGCTTTGTGGTTCTCTCGCCCCCTAACCCATCATCCAGTTCCTTTATTAAACTTGTAATAAACATACAAAGAAACACACATCAATAGAAGCAGCACCTTTAAGAAATATAAAGTTTCAAATGATAATTTGAAAAATTAAAACTTGCAATCTAATGTGCTGTATTGGTGTATAAAAATAAATGGAAAAAAGAGATTTATAAAAGGTTAGAAATTTTATAATCACAGTTTGATGTAGTTAGAATGGAATGGATACTTGTTCCTTATTTGCCCATCCCTATTGTTAAAATCTCAGGTCCAAAATGATTTTACATGTTGTGAAAACTTTTAACATGAATATTATTCCCAAATTAATTTATATTCTGAGAGGAATTCCAGTTTATGTATCTGAAAAATATTTTCAGAAAATATATTCTTTGTTTAGAAAATTTCTAAGGGCTTCTTTGGTTCCAAAAATAGTTTTACCCAAAATGATATTGCCTGCTGTGGATATATTGGTGCAATAATTTTATGTTAATTAACATCAATATTTCAAGTCCTAGTCAATACTGATACAATAACTTTTTCTTCTTTTTATATATTCAATATTCTAAGTGATATAAAGATTAGAGTGTTAATAATCATTAAGCTATAGATATCAAGCTATAGAACTACTGGATTTCTTACATCTGTAAACTTTAATGCATCAAAGGACGAACATTTTCAACCAAGGTACCTAAATGGATTAATTTACAGAATCTCTCCAAAATCCAATACCCCATAAGATTCGGTACATATTAGAAAACATTTTATGACATAAAATGGTTTACGACATAATACAAAATGTTATAAAACATTTATCATGATCAACTGCTGATGTCTGACTGTGTTATACAATTCAATATGGGCTACTTTCAAGGCAGATACATCTCTGAATATTTAAGATTTTTTTCAAATACATTAGAAGCTCTGCTGTTGTTCAAGGTATTAAGAGATCTGGCAAGGAAATTATTCTATAACAATCACCCCCTGGGTTGTCTAGTAATGAATGAATAACATTGTATCAAAATAATATAATGTATTAGCAATAGCACTTAGACTTATATACTGCTTCACAGTGCTTTAGAGCCCTTTCTAAGTGGTTTACAGAGTCAGCATATTGCCGCCAACAATCTGGGTCCTCATTTTACCAACTTTGGAAGGATGGAAGGCTTAGTCAATCTTGAGCAGGTGAGAATTGAACTGTTGGCAGTTGGCAGAATTAGTCTACAATATTGCATTCTAATCACTGCGCCACTATAGCTCTTGGTGGTTTATATAATAATATAAAACCTTTTTTTAAAAAAAATCTGTTTCTTTAATATCCTTTTAGTCATTATCTGCATCCATAAATTCTCAGAAATAAGTGTCAACCATAGATCAATAACAGTAACTCTAACACATTTGTGATGAGGTGGGAGCATGGATGTGACAGCCAAAAGAAATAGCCATAATTGATTAGAGGGCAAATGATTGGAGGGCAAAACTAGTGGGCAAAAAATTCTTGGTAGTAAAAAAGGATCACTGTTTCTAAGTCTGTTTTTACTGGGATATAATTTGAAAGTATGTGTGTGTGTGCACACACACACTTCCTCCAATGGGCCTTTTGATTCCAAGCTGAAAGGTCAGGTGGATGGACTCATAAGACAGGATGGACAGCTCTTCTTATTTTGCAATTACTGAGGAGTATTTTGGTCCAGAGGCCGCAGGTCAACAAGGAAGGTTGAAATAATCTTGTCAGCAATACCTGAATCAAACATGAATGAGTCTACTTGTTCTCTGTTTGAAATGGTTCTTGTCTCCTTTCCACGTAAATCAACAGGGAAAGGATGAGACTTTCAGCGAAGTCCTGGATGATCACTGTGTCCTTGCAAAAATCAGGCAGGTGCCATGTGAAATTATCTCAGGGTGCAGTGGTGGAATTCAATTGTTTTTACTACCGGTTCTGTGGTCGTGGCTTGGTGGGCATGGCTGGGGGGGTGGGGGGTCATGTGACTGGGTTGGCAGTTTCTGTAATCAGGGCAATAAAGATTAGGCTAGAAACAAAACCAGAATGTTTTTTTCCTGCCTTCCTTACAGGATTAACCCTATAAAGTAGGAAAAAACAAAAGGAAATTTCTTCTAACAACCAGTTCTCTGAACTGCATAGAAAATTTACTACCAGTTCTAGCAAACTTGGCTGAATTTTACTTCTGTCAGGGTGTGTTTATTTTTATAGTACTCTCACTTTAAATTTCTTTACTTTGTTTCCCATTCCTGACATGTATGGAAACTAAAAGAAAAAAAAAGAAATTTCACCGAAGTTAGTGGGATTTTTTTATTCTTATAGTTTTCTGTGGGAAGAGAGTGAATTAATGATGAAGTAGCCAAGGTAGCCATTAATTAACCTCAGTTTTTCCTTTGTAAAATGGACAGGGCTGCAATGATTTAGAGCGGGTTTAGACACAATACCTTAACTAAAATTGGGAATGAATTGTTTGGAGAGGATTTATGATTCATATGCTCTATCATTCATTCCCCTTGCCCAATAATTCGGCATTGAAATAATTGTGATGTTCCAATATGGATAAGGATGAATTAGATAAGGAAATATCATTTCCTGGCATGAGAAGCATCTAAGTATATACCAGACATTTTGAACTTAGAAATGTTATTTTACCTGTTTGTAATTGCATAAGTTATTTAAGAAAAGGGGTTTGAAAATAAAGCTGATCAGAAAGATACTTTTTTTTTTAAGTGCTAGTTGTTGCAAACAACATTTTGGAATCCAGTTTGAATCAATATTTCTGCCTAGGTCATTACAAGTTCAGTCTAGTTTTGGAACAACTTTCCAACCTCATGCTCTCCAGAAGGGTTTGGAATTTGAGGAATCTTATCAAAGGGTGATGGAAGAGTTTCTTGTAGTTACTTTCTACCATATGCAGCTAGCTCCTGCACTGAAATAAATGGGAAACACTGTGGAACACTAATTGAAAAGGATGTATGTGTCCTTAGGGAATCACAACATTATGCTGATGAGGAGCCTGTGGATTTTAATTGAACAGTGTCTGCACCATTCAATAAGCATACGTTAAAACTATCAAAATCAGTGGGATTAAGCAAAATAAATTACTTTAGTGCTGGTATATCAATCTTCAAAATTCCAATATATTACAATCTTTGACCGGCCTTTATAATAAAAGAGTACAGTAGAACAAGAAATGGTTTACTTCGACAATTAGTTGTTTGGGGAGGGGGGAAAACCTAACAGGGCAACAAAACAACTAATTAAAAAGTTTTGCACAGTTGTGTAACTTGGTAAAAAAATATTTGTATCACCTTGTATGCGAGTATAAGATTAACGTCCCTTAAAAATAATAAACATAGCATGAATCTGTATGGCCCTTGTATTTGGCAAGATGTAGTACTGTTGAAGATAAATGTTCTCTGGAGTCAAACTCGACTCCTGGTAATTTCATATATATGCCAAATATATCAAAGTGGTTTGGAAGGTGATTCCAACTTCTCTGTCTACACTGCAATTCTGGGATTTCCTGATAGTCTCCCATTTAAACACTAACCAGTTTTGCTTAGGTGGGGTTTTTTTCTTAGTTCATCTAAGGTCAATGGAGTGCTTCTTCAAATACAATCTAAACACAAACCTTACCTTGCTGGAAAGAATTAGCACTGGGCAAAGTTGCTTCACTGCTTAACCTCTGAAGATGAACAGGAGCTTAGCTACTGATTGGGGCAAGACTTCCCTCTGCCTCTATGGAAAACTCACAGAAACTTTTTTTTTTACATACATATAATGATTAAGCAACTCTTAAAGTAGTCAAAAGTTATTGAAAATGTATTTGAGAGTACCTGCATTAAGAGAAAGTAAAAGAAAATGATGTATCAGTTTAAAGAAAAACCTCTATATACTGTATTAAAAAGAATGTTTATAAAAGAAAAAAAATAATTATTCTATAAGGGTAGTTTGGAGGGAGGGAGCTAAATGCAATATTGAAGTTTAAAGAATAAGATGTATTAGAAAGTTTTGACTTAAAAGGAAAAAAAGTGCCTTTTTATTTTTTAAAAATGTTTACTACTTTGAAAGAAAAAAGGAGGGTGAAAGGGGAAAAAAGACCATCCCCCTTTTTTTTTCTTTTGCGCCAAAGAATTTGAAAGGATATAATAAACTTTGTAAATAAAAATGGTGACAGTTTATAAAGATTACTAGATTGAAATAGAAATATACGTTATTTCCATAGCAAGGAAGATAAAACAGGAATGGCTAACTTGATTACTTTATTTAAAGAGGAAAATATGTTCTTATTTGGACATCACTTCTAGAATTTGTGCTTGTGAAGAAAAAAATGAAACTTTGGTCTTGGTTTTGTTGATTAGAAAGATTTGGTGTTATAGAAATGGCTAGTTATATATTAATGTATAACAGCAAAAAGTTGAGGCTGGAGTATGTTTATCTTGTAGTGAATTAGGAAGAGTTGAAAGCGAATACTCCCTTTTCTTTCTTTTTCTCTTCCTCCTTGTATTCCACACTCCCTTTTCCCATTCCTTTTCCTACCCTTAATTTCTTCTTTTCTTTTCTTTTTTTGTATTTTATATTTTATATAATAAAATAAAAATTTAAAGATTTTTTTAAAAAAGGAAACCTTAGAGACACTGTATCTGCACTGTGGCTGGGGGATTTTGGAAGTTAAAGTCCACACTTCTTAGAGTTGTTAAGGTTGAGAAGCACTGCCTAGTGGGAAAGTCAGCAATATATTATTTCAAAAGAAAAATCTGGGCAATTTTGATCCAAAGTCCTATAAACTCCCTGAAAAGCCTGACTCTTGAATCTTAACTACATCAATCTAGAGTCGGGCCAGGAAAAAAAAATCCCTCTTCCTACATTCTTCCTCAGCCAAAGGATGTGGTTTCAAAATGTGGAATGTGGTAGTAGATCCTTGCTCCATGTCTTCCCAGCTTAACTTTGGATGAATCTGCCCATAGTGTGAGCATGCAAGAAAGGGAATATTTTGTTTGTTAAATTGATCTCCTGTCTTAACTTTACAAGGACAAATTCAAGCTTTTCATTTTAGCCGAAAAAAGCACAGACTCTTTATTCAAATAAATCAGATCATTAGACTCACTGGCAATATGCATAATAGGAGGCTGTATGCCAGTCTTCCCCAGCCTTCCTCTGTCTACATATTGGATTTGCAATTCCTGAACTTCCTAGCCGACAGGTCATGCAGAAAATTGGGGAATTGTAGATTCATGAAAGCAGAAGAGTACAAGGCAGAGAAGTCTGTTCAATGCTGTCTATTGTCTGAAGTACTTGGATATTTCTCAATTGATGGGTCAAGCTCAAGGGAATGTAGTCAGAGCACATTTTCAGCTATTTCCTACCCTTTTCACTAATAAAGAGGCAGCTCATACATTTCTTATGTTCCAATCCATCTTGAAAAGTGACCAAACTGGCATTTATAGCAAAACAGTGAAATCAAACCTAATTCTTTAAAAACAAAACATACCGCTTATTCCGTATGTCTGTTTAACTTAAGTGGGGTTAAGGTACTTTTCCTGTTAATTACAAAATAAAATGATTTGTATAAATGTACATGATTTGTGTGTATATGTTCCGACCCAGGTTCAAATCCCATAAGAGTATGACCAGCTGATAAGAGCTAAAAAGCTTGAAATAGATCTATACTGCCTCCCTGAAATTTTAAAATACCAGCAGAAAAAACAATTAACCAATATATATACAGCACACTGTTGTCGCTAATTTCTGCCTGGATAGTCTCTTGAGATGAGCTGAAAGGCAAAAGGGA